>JAPDSC010081635.1:177676-244416 GCA_026290005.1 Latrodectus geometricus | reverse complement strand
TTCTTTATAATAATACAAAAAGCTGGACTATTTTAGACAGGTTAATTTTTGATAGATCTTTAATTTCATATGCTCTAGTTTATTATAAAAGAAAATATAATAATCTTACAGAAAAAATTAGAAAGCATAAATTTTTGTAAAATTTCGAAGTTAAAATAAATGCGTTATATATATACTGCTGACCATGAAAAGTACAATACCGAGATGGAATCATCCAGACTGTGAAATATACTATACTTAATCGGATATACAAAATCTTACAATTTTAGTGCAGTTGAAAGTCATAGGCGATAGCTAACCCACATTCGAACAACTATATATACATTAAGGAAAAATTACAATTTTGAAGAATTCTAATTAACATATAGGTAAGGATATGCGTAAAATTGTTCTGCTTATTTATGCCACGTAAAACAAAATGATTTCCATTCAAGCACGTTTCTAGATTCGATCCAGGGGAAATGATTGTCTCCAGTGATTGCGGACTATCCTTCCAAGAAATCTGTTTTGTAATACTAATCAAGAAATACTTTGCGAATTCAGAATTAGTCCATATTCACATCAGGAAAGTATATAACCTTCTCTTCTTACCATTACACGTGAAAACTAATACATTCACATGACAGTAATGGAGCATTTTACATATCATTACCCATATCACACCGCCGAATATAGTCTATAACAAAATAATCAGTGTGGATTAAATCACTCGACATCAATTGTACTACTTTTGAATAATAATTTTATGGAATTTAAGAGCATTCATTGCCACCATTGTCTTTAGTTTCTGACGTTGGCAAATGCGATGATGCGATGAACGACAGAAATGAACAGCCGAATGTGCCATGACACTGTATTTTCAAACTAATAAGCATAATTCTATCAGTTACCCACGATTGTCAAATTAAAGATTTGTGACTTAATGGGGGAAAGTCTGTTCAACTGCTACCATATTGATCCTGAACCCTGTGTAATGGTTTAGAATCAGATTGAATTTTACTTTTGCACCCTTTAATACGCAATACTTGAGCTTTTGCCAATCAACACAATTTTTCTGAGATTTTGTAATCTGTTTTCTTGGATTATTTTCAGGTCTTCCGGGTGACCATATTTCAGCAGAATAATGACGCCCTAGACGTTGCACTTAAAGTTCAAATTTATTTCTTAACTCACCATTGCTAACCTGGTTATTCTCCACCTATATCAAACACTTGTGGTCTCTGCTAGGAAAACAACCAGCCCTAATAATCTAAAACAGATAAACATTGGATACAGGTGGATGCAAAATTGGCTATCACTACCAACGGCTTTTTCAATCAAGACCAAAGGATAAAGCAGTAGTTATTTTCATTTCTTAGTGACATTATTGCTAATTTTATCCTCTTCTTCATCTCACAGAAAGCTATGATTTCAGACTAGCAATTTTTATAATGTGTGTAATTTCTAACATAAATTTGACTTTGATAATTCTTGTTATTCTCGATATAGTATTTTCGTTGACAGCAGCCTATTTTGAATATGGTTTGATTTATATTCTCAATAATGATTTCTCTATAATAAATCAACGCACAAGCGAAAACAAAATATACGTAATTCTTTGATGATTATTATATTTTAGCATATTAATTGTAAAATAAAATTCTTTATTATTTTGTAGCAATTTTATAACCATATTCATTTCTTATGGTTAATTTTCTAATCTATATCCAATTATTTTATTACAAATTATTTGCCTTAACTTTGAATTTTAAACATATGCTTTTATACATAATGCTGCAAGCCCCGTGGCTAATAAAGTTAAACTGCTCCTCTCTTCATTACTTATAATCCATTATCATCTAGCGAAATAAGCTAAAACAAACTGATGAAAATAGCACCGCATTCAGATTCAGTGAGTCGTATCAATTTAAAAAAGAAAAACTTAGATGTTCACGTCACATCAATTTGTTAGATTATCATCCACGGATAAAATGTTTCTCATGCGTGAAAACTTCCTTTTTATTATTTTTTATTAAATAAAGTGAAAGAAAAAATAGTTGAATTTCCTTATGAGAATTTTGTATACTGATGTGGAAAAAAATTAAAGTGAATAATATTTTTTTCCAGCTGCCTATTTTTAAAGTTCTTCTTTTCGGGCTTTTTTATGAAAAAATTATTTAAAAAGTGGTTTGCTCAGTGAAGATAGATCCGGAACACCTGGAACACGTGTTGTAACGGATACGCCTCATTCAAAAAGCCTGGTATTAAACTATAATTACAATAACAGCTATGTTTATCAAATTGGTCCAAAAACGATGAAATGTTGAGTTCCTCGTTTATATTTATTCATCACGTCATTGCTTTTCCATGTGATTTTTAAATATTTTCACAATTCTTTTGAAAATTTATTTAACAATAATTAATCAGTGAAATTGTAATATATATATGAAATTTGCGATCTAGCCTCTTTACTACTTTCATTAAATACTTAAAATTTAAGCTTGATCATTATATGGTTATATTCTAATCTATCTATCATAAAAACATAAAATATTTTAAGGTTTTCTAAGCATCAAAGTATTGTTCAAGTATAATTTCTATGTATGCATTTAATTTATCAAAACTGTAATATAGAAGATTAAAAATATAAATTATATTACTTTGAAAATTTGTGAAGCAAATCCTTTATTTATCATTTTAATAACATAATATATATTATAATAATAATTTAGATTATTTAATGTATGCGGTTTAATAAATTTCAACTTCTCTAGTTTTTTTTTCCTAAAAAAAGTTAAAGAGCGGAAATTCTTTCTATTAAGATCATGTTTTCCGTTATCAATCATAATTTTTAGCGGATCACACAGTATAAATCCGCAACAGGATAAGAACGCTTCAGGGCCGGATGAAAGTTGACAATTTTATCTAAATGTTAGATATTATCAGGGAATCTTGGGAAAAAATATTTTTTCAGTTCAACAGAGTATATAGTGTAAAATTAAATCTTCTATTTACATAAATATATTCTTTTTATTTTTAATATTTAAAGTAATATTTAAAGTCTTAATGAGTAATATAATGGCTATTGAAAATTAATTTTTGTGCGAATAAATCTTTTTAAAATACTGTTTAAACTGTATATATATATATATATATATATATATATATATATATATATATAATGTGTGTGTGTGTTTTCATAAAATGTGGGGCTTTGAAACTCATTGCTTTGTGTTGAAATGTTTTATAATATTTTACGATGTCTTTCAACAACATATTATGGTATTTTTCTTACGGAAGTTACGCAGCATTTCTTAGCTTGTAAAATAATTGGTTTGTTTTTGTCTCATTAAGAAAGAATTTTGCAAAAGCAGATACTGTATCGTGTACTTGACTAACCATTGGCGCTAGCTAAATGTCTTTGACCTTCATCAAACCTAGTGGAAAACTTAAAGTTTTGAAATACTACCTTCCACGTGTTTCTTTTAAAATAAAGACACACAATCAACTTTATTTAAAAACTTTAAAGTTTATATATCCTTAACCCTCTGAGTACTGAATTATTTGAAGACTGTATTGTATTGATGTAAACATAGGAGAAAAGGAAAGAGTCTTGATCGCCAAATGTACCCAAAAGGGTTAATCATAGCAAAGTTTTCAAGTGAAATCTGATTGCCTTAATCTCATATAAATTGTCTCTATTATAAATATATTTATTGTTAAATTTATAAAATAATAAAAACTTATTTTGAAACATTTTAGAAAATTGCTCCATGTGGTCATAATATTTAAACTGTAAATATAACGTAAATACTATAGTTTCATGCAATATTTTTCATAAAATTTGCACTTTAGATTTTTTGACGACTTATAAAATTAACGGTGTTTACTTAGTAAATTTTTTTATGTTATACATTAAAAAGACATGCATTATTTGACATATATTATGACTATTTAATTTCTACTGACATAAGTTATTTACTTGCAAATTATTTGTAGGTATTGTGAAAATTTTATGTGGATTCTCTGAATTCGTCATATCATTTTCTTTCAATTATTTTAACTGGTTTTTAAGTATTGAAAGAATCATCTATACGTATTGTGTGTTTCAATTACTGAATAATAAAAAATGAAAAAAATTTTATAGTTAAAATTTTATTTTTTAACTTCCACGCTAAGAATTATTTTGGTAACTTATTTTTCTTTTGGGAGGGAAAAATTAAGCATCTCCCCACTCTCTCTTTTATATGTATTTAAATATTTCAACATTATTTTTTTTAAGGAAAATGAGTAAAAATTGTATATTTATAAATGTATCGTTCGCAATATTTACCCGTGCAATTTGCTGAGCGTGTTTGAAACACGAAATGAAAAGAAGCTCGTTATTTTTTCCATCTTTTTAAATTGATGACTACGATAACTCTCTTGCGTACAATTATTGACAGAAACGCCGATTTCGGTGTGACGGAAATCAATACAAGATCCCTTTCTATTGCATTCAAGGTTGAAATCAATCCCCTTCTTCCCTCTCTTGCGCGCACATCATGGGTTCATAAGCCAAGTGGGGAAAAAATACTTCTAAAAATAAAGCAATAGAAAAACATAGTAAGCTAGAAAATCGATTTTTAAATATTGAATTTGTATTACCGAAAACCTGAAGACTTTATTTTTTGACGATAGGGTTACTACTTTGAAAGTGAGTTCGTCCGTTTTACGAATGTAGGTATTTTCCCACGAAAATAATAAAGAATGACAATGATACTTTTTATTCAAAGATATTTTATTCCTAAATAATTAAGTTCTGATCAAGTAAAAAATTCTCGATTTTGAAGTATAGCTTTAATTTTTTATTAAAAATAACTTCTTATAACTTTATACTTATAATTTGTTTTAGTTACGTATATGAAAAATAGATGAAATAATAGAACAGTTACTTTGGAGATTAACAGATATGATTACTACTTCAAGTGGAAATATTATGAAATGCTTTAAGCGCTTCATATTTTAAATAGGTATCAAGTTGATTAAAATATTTTAAGTCATGATTGATATTTATTTCTTGTTTTCATTTTATACTTTTTTAAAATCCCTTAATCCTTTTTGATGATTTTTGGAGAGTCCCTCACCTTATTTGCTTTGTGTTATCTCTCGATGATCCATTTTATCATATTAGAAAAATATAGTGAAAGAGAGGATAACTAATTATCACGATTGAAAATTAATAGTTATTTGAGTAATAATAATTTAGAGTAATATTAATATATATATAATTTTTAAGTATGTAATAGTTTATTAAGTTATTTTAGTAACTAAAAATATATTTCATGCAGCAACAACATTGCTTAATTTACTAAATTGAAATTTCTATCATCAATACAAAGTGATTTGCGTACTTTCTAATTTGTCTAACATATTGTTTCCCTAAATATATTCCTATTTTTTTAGGAAAAGTGAATCCGTTTTATTACTTGATTATTTGGAAATATTTTATAAATTTGGATCATAATAGAGTTAAACACTGAATTCTTAGTGAGATAAATTGAAATAAAGTAATGTTAATACCTGAACAATATTCTTAAAATAATTTATGACATGGCATGATATTTCAAATAATTTCATGAACACTGAATTAAAGAGAAATACATTCCATGAATATTGTTTATCAGCATTATGGTCTAGTGAAAGACAAACCTTGTAACTTTATGAATAATAGTGTCCTGAAAATGACTGGAAGGTTCGATCCTGATTTATTCAAAGACAATCGTGCTGATAGGGATTATACATTCTAGCTTCTAATATCCAATGTATTTTTACGGCTGTACTAGACTGAAAAGTGACAATTCTAGTGTCGGTTTCGTCTTTTGAAGAATGTTCGAAATTACGAGGTGCAGTTTTCTGAACACATAAGATGTGTTCAGGAAACTGCGAACACACAAAGAAGGGTTACTTGGTGAAAAAGATATTTTCACCAAGTAACCCTTCTTTGTGGCCTTAGAGCGATGAAAATACATCAGTACAAATACCCTTAATGGATTATAACATGATATTTTTACGAGTAGAAACATCTTTTTATGTTGATTTTTTTAGTATAAATTATTTTGATTTATTTCACAATGTTTTGTAGACAAAGAAATCTGATAAATAAATTATAAGAATATAGTTCTTTTTAATGATCACGTTCTTAACTTGTAACAGTTTTTTTTAAAGAAAAATAGAAATCTGTTTCATAAATAACTGCAAAGAATAATCTGCAATTTGATGATTAATTATCAAAGCAGATATTTAATAAATTTACTACGAATCTGTGTCTACTGTTACTGCAACCAACACTTGTATTTTCGAGTGTGAATACATGATCAGTCAGATTATTTTAGTATCAATTGAATAACGAAACTTCAAAAATGCTTAATGATATTGTGTATAAATAGATATTATACTTTCCACTTTTTTTCAAATTTCATGCCAAATCTCTTTCTTAATTTCCATAGTTAAATTCTCTTAAATTTTAGAAAATAAAAAATATATATATCATTTTTACACGATTGGCAACTGCAATAGTTAAAACATTTTTCATACGTTTTACTCATTGTGCTTTACTTACTATTATTCAATCAAAAGATAAATTATATTTTCAAAGAACTCGTTTTCTGTGAAAGCTTATTTATCTTAGCACACTTTGTGGCTGGAGTCGTAAAAATGATGTTCTATAAATGAATACGACAGTAAATAGAGAAATGTGTTTCTTCTGTACGTGCAAAAAGTAATAATGAAAGAGAAAAGGACGTTTGCGGATCAAGAAAGTAGTTGTTATAAACGAAAATTAAAGTAAGCTCAAGAATACCATCAGTTTGAATTGCTTTTCTCTTATAAACATATTACTCATCATCTATAATTCATATTTGTTTTAATTATTTAAGAGAAATTGTAATTTTTAAATTTATCATAACTGCTGAACAAAGAAACTGAATAAATAGTTAGAGTTATATCGATGAACAGTTGTGTGAAATTCATCTACTCACCGAGATAGTTATATAAAAATAAATCCATCACACCACTATCTTTTGCCATATACAGTATAATAGATAGCATAACAGCTAAAAACCTTTATAACGCATTTATGTAATGTTCAAAATTATAGAACTGATAATTTAATTATCTTGCAATAAAACTCATATTAATCTTTAATGTCAAAAAAATATCATACAAATTTCATTCTCTGTCTAGATAAAGAGGTATGTGACCTTTTCGCGATTAATTATATATTTTTTTTACTTATATAAATTTTTAGCCTTTATGATTGTAATTTTTAGTTCTTTATGATCCTAAATTTTGTGTGATATTTTTATTTTATTTCTAATTTTCTAGAGAGAAAGAGAGAGTACACTTACATTATTATTGTAATTTTAAATGAGTTTATGCAGTTTTCTTAGATATTAGATTGACTGCACATTGGGAAGAGAATAAACCTGGGAAACTGGCAAGCACTTACATCGACACATGTATATGAAGAATGCATAAAAATTTTCTGTTGTTTTGTAATAGCAGGGATCGAACCAAGGAAGAACCTTTCATGTTGAAGAACGTAATCTTATCATTGTGCCACGGTGAACTCATAATAACTTGACATCGCTTTCTGGACTGCCTAATGGTCTAAGACTGTATGCCATTTTAAAATCCACCGTGTATTGGCCTGCAGGAAGGTGAGTTCGTAGATAGTTTGCATCATTCAAGTATGGCAAAGGAGAAACCCGGAAAACTTTGAAGCACCCATGCCGACAAATGCTCAGGCTTAATGAAGAAACGCAATATCTACCTCCCGTTACAGTAACTAGGATTGAACTCGGTACATTATAGTCCGTAGAATAGTGTCTTACAAGGGCATGGTGAGCTCATATAATCATAGTATTGCTGTAAAATGTCCTTCTACTAGGATATCTACCTTCAACCATTACCAGAGGTGGAAGTAATAACACATTATATAGAAGGGCACCCAATACGCATGCCCTCGTAGCCCCGAAATCGGATCTTTGTAATTTGGAAGCAGAAGCCAATCACAAGCCCCCAGATGTAGCCTACCACCCCAGAGGTATCATTTCATATGGAGGACATTGCGACCTCATCATATTTAACGTGCCTCTGTCACCATTAGTGAATATTACGGATCTTCGATTGGGTTGGGTCGGGGTTCGAACTCACTATCTTCCAATAACGAGAATGAAGCCCTAACAAGAACCCTGCTGTCACCCATATAATAATAATATTTAAAAAGCTTTTGCTTCAAGTGGTCGAGTTACTGTTCCCTCACATCTATTACTGGTAAAAAATCAGACAGTGCATAGTGGACTGACTCAAACAATGTATAGCATTTCGAAACTAATTTTAAGCAGAATTAAGAATAGAAATGTACTGTATATTATTATATATTTTCTAGATAAGTCAAATCTATATAATAAAATGTACGAAAAGCTGTGAAAATTATAAGAAAAAAGTGAGGCATATAAATTTCTGTTTACCTTATAAATTGTTTAGTAAAATATATTTTTTACTATTATAATATAATGCATGAAAAAATTTAAATTATGACATAATTTTTATAAAAAATTACAAAATTCTTTATTTAATAATCAGTACAATATTTAATACGAATTTCGAATTTTAAACTCAATAAATTTTGCAAACAGTTTTTAACGATGTGGTAGAATAAATAAATATTTAATTTATACTAAGCAAATACTGTGAAAAAATACTACAATCTCTTTATTACAATCTTACCGAATGATTACTCTTTGGTTATTTCTTAAATGAACTCAAAACATGGCTATTATTTATTCTCAAGTGATCTAGTACCTAATATCCCTGTTCAAATGAAGCGATATCTCACAAAACTGTCTATTTATTCAAATGAGATAAAAGTATTTATCATCTTTCATTAAAAGGGAGGAAAGTTTTCTCATCTTCACAATTCAAACTATTTATTAGGCACTTTGGGTTTCCTTTTCCTCTGAGTGACTCTAAATACTAACTCAATCATAAAAGATAAGGGGACGGGAAAAAAGTGAACTTGTAGTACAAATTATTAAAACGGTGTCTTCAAAAGATATGTTCGTTCATCCGAGAAATTAAATTTCGACCTTGTAATTTATTTCTACCTCCGTCCTTATAGCGACGGTGAAAGAAAACTATATTTGGAATTTTTGCAGCGCTTATTGATTATCGAATTAGTTCCACTAACATGCATGAATCCCTTTGACTATAGAAGCTTAGTCAGCGTAAAAAGTGATAAGTCACCTTTGACCATTTCTATGACCTTCTGGTTTTTTCTTTATGAATAACAGATTAAAGAATTTAAATTTCTTCTCTCTAAAGCAGTTTGTATACTTGTTCTACGGTTTTAAACTAGTGCTTTGATCTCCGTCTCGCTCCGTCTGGGGCTCATTTGACGAGAGCGTGTTTAGGTGTCGATCGATAACTAAAGGTCACAGACTGGTCAGAGTTGACAACACTTGAAAATTTGTTTTTATAAGACGAAAATATTTTTATAAGTGATAAAGCATTTCCAGAATCAACGATATTGTTTTTTAAAATACAAATTTTCGTACCCAATAGAGGAATTTGTGTAAAATGTCCTCTTTTCCTATGTCCGTCCATTTCTAGTACATTTAAACATTGTATAGTGGAGTAACAAGGGGATGTCCCCACGAAGTACCGGAAATGGTTGGCTCATCATAATTTAGAAATATGAACCAAGCAAAACAGGCTTGGTCTGTCACACTCAAAGGTATTATTCATTTCACATTGTAACCACAACCTATTTTATGATTTTATGTGCTCCAGACGCTTCAAGAGAACGCTGAAAAATTTCATCCTGGTCAAATATAGAACCCGCTACCCAAGCAAGAACGATACTTTTCCCAACCAGTATAAAATATTTCATAAACTATGCAAAATGGTAGAAGATTATGATCATTTTTTATTGGTTTTGACAAATAACTATCAAGATAAAGTATAATAAGACGTATTATAATTATATTAAATAAATGTTCGTTTTTCTAAATAGTCTAATTTTTGTCTTGTTTATAAAAAAATACTTTAAATTAATAATTTTTCAGTAATATAGGGGAATAAGTTATGGTATTGATTAACTAATCCCCTATTTTAAAGGGATACTTCAAATTTAATAGTTTATAAACAGCTGTAATATTTTACAATTTGTATTCAGTACAGAAATAAATTAAATTCTAAGAAATTTTTTAGTGATTTGAAATAGCTATATATGGCAAAACTATGTGACTTTAAATATCAATACATTCTTTAGGGAAATAAATAAAAATTGGTTTTATAGGTTTTGTGTTGCATAAATGTAAAAGAAAAGTAATGCATATTTTGTTGAAATTAAATATAAGAACTAGATATGGTATTATCATAACTCACACACGCATGCATGAAACTTAGAGTACGATGTAACTCAGCTTCTAACTGCTTCATTAGCAAAGGATATATGCCTTTTAAAAATTTCTTGAAAGTTTCTTATATAACAAAATTATTTTTGCCATAGTTGTGTATTTTTATGTCGTTTTATGTATTGTTTTCAAAAAGTTGGTAAATTTTCAAAGGTTTAAAGAAAACAAATTTTTATCAATTTATTTCTATTTTTCACTAGTTCTGTTGAAAGTTATCAACTTTTACTTATTGTATTCAAGTGATACTGATTATTAAAATCAATTTCTCGATTAAATTATTCACAGTTTTATTACAGTACTCCTTTTATAGAATATTAATTTCCTAATTTAATGTGATATAATAAATAGGAACTTCAACTTGATAACTATGAATATTTTCTGTAACACATTTCTTTATTATTTTTATCTGAAACGCGCGCTTAACATTTTATTATTATTAATTTTTATAGGGTTTTTCATTTTGATTGGTTTCTGATTTTACAGTCATTCTTTACACAGCAAAGAAAATTAAACAGTTCAAAATAGAATGCGGCCAGCTCAAAATGAGAGTTGAATTCAAACTGAATTGCAAGTAATAGCTAATTTATACATCTAATGAAAGTCTCAGATAATTTCCCTTCCAAATAATATACAATTTTTCCTAAATAAAAACAATCTTTAGAGAATCAATAGATTATTTGTGTTAAAATTAATATTTATAATATATATAGGTGAAAAACTTCTATATATAAATAATTTAAGTATTAAGGAAATAAATAATTAAGTGCTTAAGGAAACAAATTTCTATATTCCTTAAAAATGTTTTACCTGCGTAGAACGCATGCTACTGTTTAAAAAAAAATTAAAAAAACTTAAATGCCTGATAAAAACTTAATTAAAATTTAAATGAATAAAAAATGTGAGAAAAAAACAATAAAAGGTTTCCAACATCTGTGGAAATAAAAATATATAAATTATGACGTGACATTTCTAGTTTTGTTAAAGTTATTGATGGAGATTATAAGTGAAAGAGACCAAGTGATGCAAACGTTGGGATATAATGAAAATTCTTTATCAAAAACTTAATTCTTAAGAGGTTTCCAAAAATTTTTTCCATATTTCATTTGTCTATAAATATTTAGGTAGAAAATAAATGACGTGGAATATTTATCTTTTAAAAACGCAATGGTCCTGGCTTAAGAGAGAACTAAAATTTCAAACTTTCACAATAAATTTGAAAAAAATATTCACGCAGTAAATAAATGTGTTTCAATTACATTTCCCGAGACTCATTTGATTATTGCAGTCTTATACGTCCGCGTAATTTGAGTGTCCGTAAAAATAAAAAATAAATAAAATAATAATGATGGTGATAAAAAAGGGGTATTCATCCTCTTCTCCTTACTATTGTAAGTAAACAAAAAAGAATTTGTTCCAACTTGGAGATCAAAAAGCACTCTCAGCTTAGTTTAATTTCCTTTTTACCAAATGGATGAGGGGGGTTATAGAGAGGGAGGGGGCTGGAAGATTCGATTTGCTCTGAAAAGAGTTTGTAGTTTGGAAAGTTTAGAGCTCGCGAGCATTATATTGTGCGTTGTGTTGACTTCCGACTGCCTATAACAAGCCGATAATTAGGTGTACGGCTAATCGGGTCTCTAGTAAGGAAAGAGAAAGAGAGAACAGGCATTGAGCTGTAACGAGGAGAATCAGATGGAAAAGGAGAGCTCTTAACCACGCCCCGGACGTGATCAGGGCGGGACTGAAGGCGGGATGCGATTGGGCAAAAGGCGTCGACGTCACTCCTGGAGGGCAGTCTTGTGGATGTCGTTACTGATCGGCGGAGGAGGATTTGCATGCAGAGGGGCGTAGTTCCAGGACGGAGCGGTGCGAACTTGGTTTTGTGTGCCTTTCCATATTTACCTAAGGCTGACACTCCATGGTCGGAGTTTAGTCGGAGCGCTTCCACGAGTACCCTGGATTGGAAAAGTCACTTACTTGCCTTATCCACCCGTTTGTAGCTTGAGTGTTTACACGGCACCATCACACGTGGTCTCGACCTAGGCCGGAGAGGTCACCGGTCCGATCCGCGCCAACTGATTTGATTACCGTTGTCCGCTCCAATGCCGCTTATTTCGTAATTTGAAATTTGTTTTTTCTTTTTGTCTCCTTCCTGTGTTGTAATTTTTATAACTAACTGTTTCCGCCATGATGCTAAGCCACAAGGGCTATCCGGACTCGAGTTGTAGTATGGGCACGATGCAGCCCATGAGTGCCATGAGCAACAGTTACAGCATGAACAGTGCAACGGCTTCGTCGATGAGTATGGCGGGCATGAATTATTCTCCACAAAGTTTTGGAACGAATATGATGTCTGCTTCGGCCATGGGTGGCATGGGACCCACAGCCGGAATGGGCATGGGTGTTGGTGGAACGGCAGGAGCTTGTATGTCACCCACAATGTCGGCAATGACCCCTCTTGGGGGTATGAACTCTCTGAACCAGAGCATGAATGGCATGACATCTCCGGCGTGCATGGGCTCCATGACAGGCCTAGGGAGCATGAACTCACCCCTAGTTGCTGCTGCAGGTCGTGACTTTGGTGGGCATGGTGGAGCTGGAGATGGCTCAGCAAGTGCTGCTACTGCCGCCTTACAACGAGCCAGGGCAGATAAAACCTACCGAAGAAGTTATTCGCACGCAAAACCACCCTATTCCTACATCTCCCTGATCACAATGGCAATCCAGAACAGTCCTAGCAAAATGCTGACTCTTAGCGAAATCTACCAATTCATCATGGACCTCTTCCCTTACTACCGACAGAATCAACAGCGTTGGCAGAACTCTATACGGCACAGTCTAAGCTTCAACGACTGTTTCGTAAAAGTTCCGAGGACGCCGGACAAACCAGGCAAGGGCAGTTTCTGGACTCTACACCCAGATTCTGGCAACATGTTCGAGAACGGGTGCTACCTTCGCCGTCAGAAGAGGTTCAAGTGTGAAAAGAAAGAAGCCGTCCGCCAGGCCACCAAAAGCTCGCAAAGCAGCAACAGCAGCCCGTCCCCAGCTGGGAAAGGGGGCAGTGACAGCCGCATGTCCCCGCATTCGCACCAGCAACCACCCCATCACCTTCAACAGCATCATCACGTACAACGGGGTACACCAAATAGCAGCCCTCACGCAATGAATGCACAGGGGTACGGTCACCAAATGACACCTCACCCTAGCAACTCTCACCTAGTAGAGGCCTGTAAGGCCGAGGACCCTTCCTGCTGCAGCCCCCCGATTAATGGTCAGGGCATGCACCACGCTGCCCTTGAGCATCAGCTGGCCGCTATCCACCCTCGGAATCTCACCGAAGCTGCCGTCCTCCACTCTGGTATGCTGGCCGCAGGACAGTTAAAAACGGACCCTCATTTCAACCCCTCAAATCACCCATTTTCCATCAACAACATCATAGCCAGCGAGAACAAAGCAGATATGAAACTTTACGATATGGTTCAATACGGGGCATACGCTCCGTTGTCCCCAGTGGGCCATGGAGGACAGCATTCTTTGCCCAATGATGCCTCATCATATTACCATTCTTCATTATACTCTGTCCACCAGTCCACAACATCGGGCATGTAGGTAATTAACTCTAATGACATTTCATTAATTAATTATGAGATATATAAATATATATGTTTATGTCATTGAAAAAATCTCTAAGGTGCTGTAAAAAGTAAGCTTTAATATTATTATTTGTAAAAAATAAACAAATTTGAATAGTAACTTATAACATTTTAATTCTCACTATTTGTTTATTTATGTGCTAATTTTCAAGTAAACATAAATTTAGTTTTTAAAACAAAACATTTTTCATCACATAAAAACAACAAATAGTTCAGTAGATATTTATTACATTAATAGAAAAATGCATAAAAGAAAGTGCAACTGAATGCATATCATGGTATTAGAATATTTAAATTTCACAAATAATTTTAACTTATCACAATACGAAATGCAAATATATTTGTGAATAAACTGTCCAATTATTAATTCAACAAGATATTTTTTATAACAATAAATTTCGTCGTAAGAAGGCTGTATAATATTGTTAAATCTTAAATTCTTAAAACGATACAATATTTTACAAAATTTTACATTATAAATTCAACGCAATCATTTTTGTTTGTGCAAACATATATTAAACAGTTTATTTCTCAGGTAAACTTGAAATACAGCAAAATTTGTTTTACTAAAATTTATCTGTAATTGAATTTGTGTGTATGTGTGGTAACATATACATAGTTTTCTTTAAAACATTCACTTCTTCAACACACAACTTATTTAAAGTAATAATTTCCTTCTAGAAACAATTTTGGATTATGCTTTTATTTCACAATGTCGTGTAATTATCAGAGAAATAATTTAATTACATTTCTTGTAGTATTTTATTATTTTAATATATTTTGTTTGTTCAATTTTTATTTCATGTAAACTCTATTTTCCTTTAAATGTAACGGAATAAACAAATTAATCCCATTCGAAAAATAATAAATTAATTACATTCACAAATATTTAAAATCAAAATCTGATTTACGTGCTTGATACAAAATAATTAAATCATAGAAATTGCAAGATAATAATAATTTATATTGATATGTATAACTCTTAAAAATAGATTTTAATAACAGTTCATTTACTTTTTTCTTGAAGATAAATTCCTCAGCACTTTCCTTTTAAGCAACTGTTTTTTTTTTTTTTTATTCTATCATAACTTTAATTTTTTACTTGATTATTTTATCCTGTTAATTTTTTTTTATACAATTGCATGAAATACTTATTCTAGAAAAAATTCGCATCTATCTTATTTTTAAAAAATCTTTTGATTCATAAATTTTCACAATCTTTATGATTCATAAACTATATTAAATGTTATCAATTATAATTTAAGAAACTTACTAGAACTGAATAAAAAGGTAGAAAAATTAAAGTAAAAAAATTAAGTATTATTGCTTATTATTCCATTTACTTAAAAACTTATGTGAGATCATTTATTTCCATTAGTTCAAAATAAATATTTTAAAATTTGTTGATATTCAGAAATATATTTCTAGAGCAAAAAATTAAAATAAAACGTAATAATTAAAATTAAAATGTTAATAGCATCATTTAAATTCACTTCACCGATTCCACCTAGTATTAAATAAATGTAATGCGTATGATTTAAAATCGCGCTTAGAAAAAGTAATAATAAATGCTTGACAATCTTCAAAGAAAGTGTGCTTCTAGTTTGATATTTTAATGCATCAGTGCAATATTTTACCTAAATTACTTTAGGCAAAATATTGAAGTTAACTATGAACATATTTTATTTATTTAAGATTTATATCTATTTTTTACTAATGTTTTATGCGTAATTTCTAGAAAATATGCAGATATGAACCTATTAATCTAATAGCATCAATTTAATAGATAGTTTTTAAGTATTTATTTTATTGATAGTTTTTGATAGTTAAATAATTAAATTATGCGTGGATTTACCTTCACATTATATCTGATTTTATACAAAAAGGAAATTCAAACACTAACAGCAAATAAGAGTTTCATAAATAGTTCATAAGCTTTTGTACACTCAAAAGATTATTGCAAAAAAGAATGAAAAGCAGATAATGTAAACAGAAATGAAAAAGTATCTTATAAAAATAAATGAACAGATATTCCTTTATAGAGAAAATGACATGAAATAAAATTTCAATGTATTCTTCATACATATAAGCTTAAAAATAAAATTATATCATGAAAACATGAACAGAGCATTTAACCAGTTCAATTATGATGTTTTGCAGCATAATTCTCAAACACGCACTCAAAAAGGAATTTTAATAGGAAATATTATGCAAACGCTCTTTCATTATCAAAAGAATATTTTGTACAGTTAATAATTGTATTAATTTCTTGTTTCTAACAAAAGAAGAAGAATCAGTTTTTTTTACTTAAATAGTTATAGTTTGGAAAATTCAGTCTTTTAAACAATGCCGTTAAAATCTTTAGAGAGAATTTCTTAGCTCAGAAAATGTTTATTTATTGAATGAATAGTAGTTAATTTTATTTAAATTTTTTTAATAGCGCATACAGTTATAACACTGTATACTAAGAAGCAAAGAAAATTATATTCACCAAATTCAGCTTGTAAATTGCACTTATTAATATAGGTTTAAAATAAATGATTACTTAGAGTTATTTTTCCATAAGAAGTTACAAATAGAATGAAAATGTTAAATAATTACAAGTGTTGCAATTCTTAGGGAGGTAAGTTTCTTTTAGTTCAATTTAATTTAAGAATGATTATTTTAAGTAATATTCTGCAAAGACGGCTAAAGCAATGAATGAGTTTGATTTTGCATTTAAGCTCAAACGTTTACTTTGAGATTTGTTTCTAGTGTTCAGGTCAGTATAGATTTTATTAAAATAGAAATTGAAGGCAATAATTTTTCAATTTTATGGCAGCGAATAAGAATTGGTAATTATTATCTCATAACATTTATGTTCCTTATTAAAAAGTTGACTTTTTCAAAACGATGTAAATTATCTTTATAACTTCTCACTGAAGAGTTTTAGTTAAAAAATTCCATTTAATTTTCTTCTCTTAATAACTTCTAGAAGAAAACCAAGCAAGTTACATTTCTTGTAAGAAACTGAATCCTTAAGACCTGATTTTGTATATTAAAATTTCATTAAATCTGATTAGATTAAAATATGGTAAGAGAGTTAGCTAAAAATCACTAACTCATCAAAAATCTATCATCAACTATGTTTTTATGATTTAAGAAAAATATTTTAATATCGATCCACATTTATTTAAATTTCATGACTGTTAAAATTCCTTGTTTCATTACTTCCTCAAAAGTAATACTGAACTGAATTTAACTTTATCAATTAATCAATCTCTGTTTTTTTGGAGAAAATTTATTTCTATTTAGTTTTCTTTTATACACACATTCTTGTTGCCAAATTAAGCGATAAAAATACATGAAAATATATTTTCTCATTGTATTATTTAACTTTCAAAATAAAATCGAGAAATGGCGGGAGAAAATTAATTTATTTGAAACAATGTGCGCAAAGTCTTAATATTGCTAGCTAATAATTATTCTAAACTGAATGTTTAAATAAATTAATTACACTGTCAGAAAGATTTCTGTTATACTTTTCGTTATTAAGTCAGTCAATCTTCTTAGAAGTAAATTTTTCCTACTTTGTATCATACTTATTTCAATTATTTTCTACGTAATTTTAAAATGTTTTTCATTTTTTAATAAAGATGATAAAATTAAATGAATAATAAAGACGATATAGATAAAATAATTTTTCAACCTTCTAAAGAACGGTTACATGAAAAGCAATGTGAATAAACAATGAAACCTAAACACAACAATGTTAAGTTAACTGCAACAACTATCTCCTAACTATTACAAAATTCTTTTTACCCCACACAGCTGCACTACTTAAAATATTGATTACAAATACACAGAATTTTTTTCTTTTGCTTATACAAATCTTAGTTAATAAAAAAATAGAATAAGCAAAATCTATTTCAACGAATTTAAAAGAATGTATTTATTTCTGATGCGGTATAAAATAAATTTTAACTTCAGATATAGTAATACAAAAAGAAAACATGCAATAATACTCAGTTAATTCATTAATATTGACAATTAAGGTAATTATTATTTCTATTTATTCAAATTTAATTAACCAAATGTAAGAAAAATTAATTATTAAACATATTTTTAGTTTAACTATATGAAATTTAATGTAAATAACTAAAATTTCAAGAAAATACTATATTATTCAATGACATAGCGACGTGTGTTTACCTACATCGCATAGTTTTGATGTTCTTTTAGATTAAAATTAATTATGTGTGTTAGAAAAATGTAGTTAATAATTTAAAAACTATTATACTGACTGTTATTATACATATTTTTTTAATTATTAATGTTTCCTCTCCGGATAACGATTTGCTTGAAATTTTCTAGCAAAATACATATTTCACTTTTTAGTTACATCATTTGATAGATTTTGTTCGTAGCTGTTTGATCAACAAAATATATATAAACTTATAATGTTTTTAATCATCAGTAGTAATCATCGTAGTCAATTTTTGTAATGTTTTAATCAAGCTTTAATTTTGAGAATCCAGTATACAAAAGGTTAAACAAATAATCAAGTAATAACATAAAATTAATTTTGAAAATTGTATATCGGTGCAATAAAAGTTACTTTACAATTACTTTGAAAGTTAAATAAGTGGAACTTCTTCTCAGGTGATTTAGAACACACTCAATGGAAGATTTTTTTACAACATCTCATGCGTGAAGAGGTAGCAAAAGTGGTTTAGCCACCTACTCTTCGCCGATCTACAAAAGAATAATTGCTAAATCTAGATCCATCAGTTGGTTGTCCATGAATTTTCCGAGGCCATTTAGACTACCATCTTCCATTCTTTAGTTTTGGTGTTTTTCAAAGATTGCTCTAAATTAACACTTTTATGAAAGTCTTATGGATTGCGTGATTCTGTAGCAGTAATATTTATTTAACTATTTCAAATAAATGCTTTAAATTTTTTTTTCATATATATCTCTTATTCTATTGATTACATAAGAAGATTTCTGTTCTCACACATTAATCCTTGTTTAATCTGTATCAAAAGTATATTTAACTTTTGTTAAAAAGAAGACAATGATTAGGTTTTATAATTAACTTTAGCTTTCTTGAAAATTGGCGTGCAATGCTTCATTCTTTCTTTACATATTCATTTCTACTTTTATTTTACTTGTTTTAAAATGAAATTATTTTTTTCTCCTTCTTTCGTGGAAATAAAATATCTACAATCGTTCACAATGGGGACAATGAGTAGCAATGCGTGAAAATGTGAATAGTAAATGATAAAATAAATGCATTAATGTAAAAAACGATGTATGAAAATATATTGCTTATTACGTAAATTTTAATATATTTTAAAGCAAGAAAAAAAATTTACGTTTACAGTTCACATTATTTATTGAAAAAAAATGTTTTTAATTAAAGCAATTTCTTCTTTTTACATGACAAACTCTTGAAATAAAATTTGATATTTTGGCTCACGGAAAAATTTCTATATTTTAAGGCTTACTTCATTTTTTTCCAGAGCTTCTATAATGACTTAACAGATTAGATTTCGAAGTCTATTGTATTTTTTATTCTAAAATAAATTTTATGAATATAAAATCGATTATGTTTTTAAAATTAAATTTCCTCATTTCCTATAATACAATTTTTTATGTTTTTCTTGAAAATAAAATGTTATGGGAAAATAATTTGTTTTTTTTAATAATAGGATCAATTATAATTAATTCTCATCATTTCGATGCAATAACTAGAAAATGGGACCGACATTTTATGATAACTTAATTAATTTTTAAATCAGTTGAATATTTTTAAGTTGTAACAAAGTACGTTTTCAAGTAACGAGTTATTCATTGATTTTAATTTTTTTTAGATATCTAAAAGATTTAAACTGATATTCTCTTGGTGATACACTTTAATGAAAAATTAGGTATTTTTACCAGTTCTGGAAATATATGCAGTAAAGCATTTTATCGAGTAATTCTTTTTAATTCATTGAATGTGTATTATATCATAATACTTTATTAACGAAAATGATAAGTATCTCTGAATTTTTTTATTTTATTTTAATCTTATAAAATTATATAAATACCTTTTACAAAATATTACCCAGAAATTCATTGTATTAACTTTTATTGGGTTTCTCAGAAAAATTTGTAAAGGATATTAGCATAATTTTATAACATTAAAACAATGTAAAAGATTATAGATGATTGTTATTTTAACCATTACATACATTTTATTTAATGGTATAGAATTATTATTTCTTAAAAACTATATAGATATGATAAAGTATTATATTCCCTTAAATACTTTATTATTTCTATATAAGTCAAAGTATTATTTCTATATATAATAAAGTCAATACATTGAACACTTTTATTGAGATCAATAATTGGTAACATTTTTAAAAGTTTAAAAAGTTGTTAAGAGAGTTTTTTTTTCATTGATTGAAAGTGTAAAGAAAAATATGTGGATGCTCCTATTGTTTTAAATTAACTTAAAAGTTGATTTTACGTTGATTTCAAATGATAGGCACATTGTCAATTTCAAGGTCATTTATTCTTTCTTTATAAAGAAAGGTCTTTAAATATGATTACTTTTTAGTATTTAATGACCATAAAAGTTGTAAAGTGTAGTAAATTTAATTAACAAAATTCACATTTTATTTCAATTAATGAACTGAGTTTATCCAATTGACAAACAAAAAAAAATGTATTTATAAAACAAAAAAATGTTTCTCACACCGTATTGAACACTTTTTTTAATATTAATTAATGGGTGCAAATTCTTATGAATGTTATTAGCCGTCATAAAAAGCAATTTAAATTGAAATAAAATTGTAAAAATATTTTATTCATTTTATTTTTACTAGCCTATAAGAAAATTGCTATAATTCTTGGGGATAAAGGAATGAATCTATGAAGTATATACTAAAATGTAAATGCAAATATTAGGTAATCAATATTTGCATAGTAATTTTTGACCTGCATATCTAATATTTGTTCCTGTTTAAAAACTGTTTTCATGTCTAAATACGAGGCAGAAATGTGTTAAGCAAATTCAAAATAAAATATTTAACTATTACATTGCTTTTATTTTACAAACTGAAGTGTTTAATTTATTAATTTTTTTTTAGTAACTGATTATTTTCAATAGTTTAGACAATTGCTTATAAAAGAAGAAATATTTTCATTAATTGAAAGAAATCGTGGTTTTATTTTTCATGATTTATAATGTTTTCGATTACGTTTTAGTTAGATAAATAGTTTTTAGATGAAATATCAAAAACATGATATGTTAGTATGTTAAATAAAGGCAAAATGAGATTTTTTTGCTTAAATTTGTTTTTAACATAGTTCGTTAAATTTTTCAGCCATTTTAACGTGTTTAAATATGCAACCACTTTATTATCAATATCAACATAAATTTTTTTATGAATAAGTTAATAGCCAAATAGTGTTATCTTTGCATTAAACATATATAACCATTGATATTGAAAACGTAATCCCAAAACTATTACAAGAAAAATGTATTTCCTAAATATTAACCTTAGTTATTTATAAATAATGCAGACTTAAATCAAAATAAAAAAAATCTTTTTTAAAAGTCAATGTAAGTAATTAATATACTGGTTGTATTAGCATAGTCTTAATTTAAAATTGAATTAGTTACTTATACCACGTTTTCAGGTTATTCGATTTTCTAAATTGTATAATTTTAATTATAGTGTTGCATTATTTAATTATTCTTGTTTTATATCAGTGTTTGATATTGTAATTAAACGCTCTATGTTTCTTAGTGTACGCGAATATGAAAATAATTGAAAATGGAATTAATACTAATTTATGATGCATCCTTTTAAGTTTTCTAAGTTCTT
Organism: Latrodectus geometricus; assembly: GCA_026290005.1. Classification (NCBI taxonomy): domain Eukaryota; kingdom Metazoa; phylum Arthropoda; class Arachnida; order Araneae; family Theridiidae; genus Latrodectus; species Latrodectus geometricus. The sequence continues at coordinate 222,465 of JAPDSC010081635.1, read as the reverse complement.
TAATCAAATATTATAATTAATTGTCACATGAAAAACAATTTACATTTGACACTACTATAGCCATATTTGATTTTTTTATTTAATCTATATAATTATATCGATGAAATGAAAAATGTTCATAAATTTTCTTAAATTTTTAACTGTTGATTTAGACTTAATAAAAATTATTCAAAGAGTTGAAAGTAATTGCAAACTCAAAAGAGAATTGTATAAAAAGCCACCTATAACTTTAATGTAAAAATAATCATAAATGTGGATCATAATTAAACTATATCTCAAATTAAAATCTTGTTAAAATTTATTCAACGCATTGTAATTCAAGTATCTCGGAGTCTCTCATTTAAAATTTTCGGAGAAATACTGAATGAAATCGAGACATATCAGTAATTCCTTTCTTTCTTTCTTTTCTCGGTCTCTTTTCTAAATTGATAGTTGATCTCATTCTGGCTTCATCGAATGATTGCGAAGTGTACCCTTATTTAATAAAAGTTCATTTGCGAAATTGGAATTAGTTGGAAAAAAATATCATTTTAAAAAACTTCTATTTATAAACTATCTCTCATTTTCGCACTCAAAAGATTTCTAAAACTGTAGAATAAACTGATTTCTTTCCGCCTTTCTAATAAAATATTCAATTATCGTATATGAATTTTTAAAGTAACGGTTAAGAAAGCGCAAGTGTTAACTTTTTAAATATGATGAATTTTCTTGGAATTCTCTCCGATGTTTGAATAAAATATATTGAATAAATGTATTTACCGTACATAAAGTGAAATAGTTTTTGGATAAAACACACTGTGGAATAATTTTTAGCGCAGATTATAATATTCTCTTGCGAATTCATAAAGTAATTAAAGACCCAGAGTGACAAACATCTTTTGCATTGTTGGAATTTTAACCAATCAGAAATTTCATTTTATTTATTAATATAGATAAGTTGTGTTTTGCAGAGTTTTCTTAAAAATACTGGTCAAATTATTATCGGGGTGATTAAAATGTGAAATATTAATATCTTTATTTATATCATAATGAAGTTATTTATAAAACCAATTATAATCTAATAGAGCATTCATACTGCCTTTATCTTATATTTAATTTCAAATAAACACTAACAATTTTGTCAATTAATTTAGAAAATAAAGGATAAAAATAAAAGTTTTTGATTTGACGCTATTAATAACTAAAATTAATCATATGGAAAAGAGAGAAATTAAATTTTTTTACTCACATATTTCGTGTCTCCAATTAATAATAACAATGATGACAAAATACAGTGTGATATTTTTAATTAGAAAACTATGACTAAAAGAATGAATTATTCTGATTTTACTGATGACAAAAAGTACTTGAGAATTATTTTCCCACTAGTTTCATTAAAAGATTCGTTTTATTTTGTTTGTCGAGTTCATTTAGTAAAATATTTTATTTATCTTTTTAGATTTCAATTAATATTTTAAATCTAAAAATTAATTGAATTAGAATTAAAAAAACCTTATTTTTAAAATTACAATTTTATTTTTTTATTAAAATGATTTCCGTTGATTCTCTTCGTTTATAAAGCTTAAAATAAAAACAATACCTTTGTTAAAATATCATTTTAAAACTTGGTGTTCTTTAGCATGACATGATTTGCTAATTTAATTGAAAAAGTATTTATATAATTTATTAATTAGAGTGTTTTAATGATGATGGAGCTAACTCCATCATTCTAGAATGCTTCGAAATTTTCCGGGTTTCCTCCCTTGTGACACGTGAATACGTCTCACTATCTATGAAAAAAATACGCGGTGGATATTAAAATTCATTACAACAGCCTTCCAGTATTAGGTTGTTCTCTACGTGCAGTCAAAATATAAATAGCAATAATAAAGGAAATAATAAATATAAGTCAAAATAAATAGAAATAATAATATTCACATGTATATATTCATTCGCGTGCATACATTACCAGTGATTAGTTTATAACAAATGGCTGTCTTTTTTTAAAAAAGAAAAATGTTTACTTTATTTATTCACTTATACTTTTGTGTTTTCAAATGTTTTTATTATCTGCGTTATTAAATATTTTCACATTTGATTATTTTTATAATTTACAATTTTTGTATATCAATTTATTAGTTCTATCTACCTGTTTTTACCCCTACCATTAATCTATCTGTTTTAACCTTGCATTACATTTATCCATTTTTCTACACCTATAACTGACATCTTACGGGAAGAATACACTATCATTGTGGACAACTTGACTAAATTTTAAATAAAATTTTTTTCTGTAAATTTTTTAAGATTTCACTTAACGGTTCCAATTTTTATTTTTTAAGTATTTCGAAGGTAATTATTTTCAAATATTATATTTTTCTTATACTCTTGGGCACATTTTATAAGAAATAAAACGTTTCCTTGCCATTAAAACACTCAGTGGAAACGCGGGTGTTTTATCTCAAGCTAGTCTTATCCTTATCGCTTTTCCTGCCTTTCTTTTATCCTTGTCTTATTTTGTGTGACAACGAGCATATTTACTCTTTTCCAAATCTTAGATAAGAAACTCCGCTCTGCGGTAGATTCGAATAAACCTATCCCAGAATCCAACATTTCCGGCAGTTTTACAATCGGTCTCAAATACAGGAGAATGCAAATGGAGAGTTATTTCTGTGAAATGCCGACGTTGGGTTTTAGGATGTTCAACAGATATAAACGAAGTGGATCAAACTTCAGAATCACTTATTTAAATAAACAGAGTTCTCGCTGCGGAGGGTTTATTTCGTGATATTTTGTAGAAAAATTCGAACATTAATGCAAATGCGTAGATATTTTTCGTAAAAATGCAGTAAATAGAAATTCATTGAGAAGTAGGCATTTTTAAAATATTCAAAAATATTTGTTCCTCTTTTTGCGCAGAACTATATTGAATTTCAGAAAGGAAATGCATACTCAAGTTATTTCAAGTGTAGTTAGATAAATGTGGTTGAAGTAATATTTTTCAGACAGAAAAATCACTCATAATATTTGGAAATTTTCTTATGGTACATTTTTTAGAATATGCATCATTTTTTCTTAAGAGAAAGAATCATAGTAAATATATGTCCTGTTAGACATACTCACAATATAAAGTGGAAATTAACTTAATTTTTCCTGTTTATTTAAAATGCTTTTCAATATGATTCAGAATGATATCTCTAACATCATGATTTCTTTTTAATTTTAATGTAAATAATTATAGGTTTTAATTGTAGATATAGTTTAAAGATTCAATTTATTATTCATTCATGCAAGAATTACCAATTATTGAAGGTTTTTTTAGCTGTATTTTTGTGGAATGTTTAATTGTTTCTAAGTATAAATAGTAAGATATTTCAGTGGATTTAAGGCATGTGTTACGCTAGAGTATTTAACATTTTCTTATCTAATTTGATAAAAAGGTAACCAGTAAGTAATTCACATTTTTGTATCCAATTTAATAAAACAACTTAACTTCTATATTATTATCTATAGATAAACTTTAAAGAATCGTTTTATTAGGATTATTATGGAAATTTATATCTACAATCACATACAATTATCCATTAAATATAATAGGATTTTGGATAATTTATATTAATGCAAAAAGTTAATAATAAGAATAATTATCTAAGTTGTGAAAAATTATTCTACAGTTAAAAACACCAAATTATGAAAATGATTGCAATTACGCTTCTATTGATATTTTTGTTGCATTAGTTTTATTTGGCGAAAGTTTTATGGAGGGTTGTATTCTTGTAAGTCGCCAAGGAGAAAACATGGAAAACACATTAAAATCGATTTCTATCTATTTGCACAGCTGAAACCAGAAATTCACATTTTTACTTGGGAATTGGGTACGTAGTTTAAGCCACATTAAATTAATAAATAATCTTCTTTCACGTGGTATGTGAGTATATATCATAAGCAAGTACTTTTGTCAGAGGCAAATAATATTAGCTAGAATTACGAATATCAGGTTAGTTACGGTACTAATGATGTGAGATGCATAGCTTCACAGTAAAAGTTTGCTTATGAGCCCATATAAGCTGTTGAAAAACTTGGTTGAACATTAATTGCAATATCAGAAACTCGTGAAAAAATTTTAAGAACTTTTCCCTGAACAGAAATATAATATCCACCCTTCTTTGTTAACAGTTTCAAACTTTGAATCCTCCTATTTAAAAGACGATATATTAATCAATTAACTAAAATTAGGGCCTTTGTATTTGAAAGAATTAAATTCATTGATAAAATAATGACCATTAACACAGAAAAATGGTTTTCATTAGCCCAAGAAATGTCTTTTAATAACGAAATAAATGAAATTTTAACGCAAATAGAATTATGGAATATAGATTTTTATTATAAAACCCTTTTGTTTGTAAAGTAACTTATTTATAAAATATTAATTTTTAATATTTAAACAGCAAAACTCAGCAAAATTTTAAATATTCAATATTATTAAATGTAATTCAAATGCTTACAAAGAAATGAGATTTTGTGAATTCCTTAAAGCCTCTTACTTACAGTTTTACAATTTTTATTCATGTATTACCTTTGTTTAATATTTCATTAACAAAACAATATTTTAAATTACTTATATTTTATTACATATTATTTAAAATGAAATACGCGTATATCTAATTTCTTATTTTATTTTCTAAACAAAAAAATAACTAATCATTTGAAAATTTCAATTCGTGAATAGAAACTTCTCGTCAGATTAAGAAATTCCTACTAATACCACACTCATCATTTTAATCGTAATCGAATGAAAAGACTAAAATCTGCAGTCGATGAATTGCAAAATGAATCATTATGCATTGCTTATGAGATTGGTTCGCCTTTGTCGAGTTCTGTCAGCAATTGTTTGCTTGGCGGGTGCTTTTGTTTGATTTTGAATCTGAAGAGCAATTATTTTTCTCCAAGGAAACGGAATCCCAATGTTTGTAATGAGTTATTTTCTAGGATATCATTAATATGGATAACTTGGCTCTGATATTAAGAAGGGAAAGGCAAAAATGTAATTTAATTTCGCAATAATTGATAAGAACGGAGTTTCAAGGGGCTGAAGGTTTTTTTTTTCTTTTGATATGTTTATTTTTTATTTTCCTTCATTTGTGTCCAATAAGATTATATATTTCTCTCAATACGTATTTCGTCTCTTCCATGCTATAATTTCTCTTTCACCTTAAAAAATTTAACTATATTTTTATGCATTCTGTGTAAGTAAAAATTGGATGTTTAATTAAATGATTCTAGAAGGAGCTTTTATTAAATTTAAAGAGGATAGTGAATAAAAGTGAACATGCATAGCTCATATATTATAAATAAATAATATATTTAAATCAAAAATGTTTTTTCTTCATTTCAGTTTTAAACAATTAAATATAAAAATTCTCGTTTGAGTTACTTTTTTGAAAAATACAAATATTTTAATAAAATAACTTTACTAAAATTTTTTGTAGTGCTAATAGTTTATTTTTTTATCTATAGCAATTATAAATCATATAATTATAACAGTAAAATAACATTATTGCCTCGTCAATTGTAATGCAGGTAGTTACGATTTTATATTTAAATAATATATAGAATTAGCTTTAAATGATAAAATACAATACAAAGGACTTTATACTTAATTGAGTTACAGAATTTACTGTCTAAAAATGTTATATATTTTATTTATATATTAAAGTACTCAATAATTTTTTATTTCATTGTTTACATCTAAATAAATTGAGACCATGTAAAACAATATTTTGAACTACAATATTTCTGAAGAAAAGGTAAACTATGTCCATTTATTAATTTGTAAAATGTATTATTTTTAATTACATTTATTTTCGAAGATTGTTTGAGAAAAAATTGTCGAAATAATAGCCTATGTAGTTTTTAAATCTAAATATGATGTGGTATAACAAATGAATATATGGGGAATGTCAATAAAATTTTAATTAACAGCATTTAACCCTACTCTATTTTTTATTAGTCAGTTACTGTGATTTGAATAAAAATTGTGATTTTGTCAATAAGTGCTGATAATGTTAGTTTTAGATCCCATTTTATTTAAAGAAGAAAATTTCAAACCAAATGACGAAAAAAAAAACTTTCAATTATAATGGTTTTATAAAAACTGAACTTAGAAGGAAATAAATGTGTTTAGTGTACAATAAATATTCTATTTTGATAATTTTTCCTTGATATTGTATTTTAGTTTTTATTAGGTATTTTTTTCGACGTCATGTCATTTATAATACTAAAATTTCTAATTGAAAATTCATTTTAATATAGTCATAATAAAGGGAAATATACAGAAAATCAATCATACACCAAAGTTAAATTTTTTTAAAGGAAATGAAAAATAAATCATTAAATCATTTATTTTCTAATTTATCTTTGAGTATCAGCTATTTTTCTTATGCATCCTACTTCACATTGTTGATCCCGAATTTATTAACGCTTAACTTCTCACTTTAATTTCTCTGGAGATTCACAGAAAATAGCGTCTAGGAAAAATTGACGTTTGTCACTACTTCGAAGAAAAATAGTGAATAGATTTAAACTTCCAAGAAGTGGATAAGGCAAAAAGAAATTTTCTTTCAAAAGAGATCCTTTTCAGGAAAGTTAATCTATTTTCCTACAATTCTATCGTCGACGTTAGTTCTAATACTTATCCAAAAGCTTGAAGGCAAACACTTTTTTAAAAACACAACAAAAAACATCAGAATTAGTCGTCTGTTTGGTATGTACACTTAGAAAAATTCTTTATAAAACCATAAAGAAAACGAGAATTGCAGATATGTTCTGTTTGTATAAAGAAGAAAAATGCTGCTCGCGAGACACTATTTTGGATTAAAAAGGTTTTTGAAAGTTTAAAATAATTTCTTTGAAAAACTTAATTACATTATTCTTGTTGAGAATATTACAATGGGGAAATGTGCTAGAAATTGCATAAAGATAGGATTGAACTTGTAGATTAAGATTTGTTCTATGTTAATGTTTGATTTAAATTTATTTTTGATGCAATGAAGCATATTTTTGCGCCATGGTTTGTTTGTAATAAATATGGGTTCTTTTCAATTATTCGATGACTATATTGCTGAAAGCTGAAAGTTATAAATAGATAATTGATTTCAGTGACCAATAAATAAATAAATATATAAAAAAGACATCCTTATAACATCGACGTTACTAGTTATTTCTATTATAGTTTTATGGACTTAGATTAAAAATATTATTGTTGTGTTAAAAAAGCGAAAACATTGATTTTAACATTTACATTATTTTCAGGAAATTAATTATTAATTAAACTCGTGCGGTAAAATTTTAAAACTTTTTTATATAACAATGATATTAGGATATAAATTTCACTAAATAATGTCGTAAGTGAAGAAACGTTGAAATCTTTTTACTTTTTCATATAATTCTTAAATATATATTTTGATTAGGGACTACATTTTTTAAATCACCTATTTTCAACACTATTTTAATCTTAAAATATTTACCATTTTTCAATTTTATTAAATCATGCAGGAATTTACTAAATGAAAAAAATGATATAAAAGGTTTTTATACCATTGTCTATAAAATTTAATATTGGTGCATCTTCTTTTTTAAGTACATCTTCTGTAGTACGCAATTTAAATTAACAATTTTAACATAGAACACAATTTATAAATAAATTTCTTGAAAAAAATTTTAAAACTGAATCTTTAGAGATATACAATACACAGATTTAATATTAAAGCAAATAGATTTTAATTATTTGAATTCAAATACATGTGAGAAAGTGCTAGGAAGTTTTTTAAAGCAAAGTAATAACGGATTTTTTTAAAGATAAATATTGATTATTTAATATTTATTGAATCAATGAATCTTTTTGACATGATAATTTTATGCGATGAAGCAAAAACAACCAAAAATATATACTTAAGAAAATAATCTAATCATATGCAATTAATTGTATTAAATAATGAATATATAGAAAATATTTTTAAATCAAAAAAATCCATGTTTCTAGCAAACATAAATTAAAAATCACATCAAATTAAACTCAACTTTTCTCAGTCAATTAATATTGTTTTCTATTTTTTTTAAGTATATCTAAAACAATATATTTAAATTATAGTTCAGCTATTAATTTTATTTTGCTGTGTTATACACTCCATAATTGTTTTTCAGAATTTATGAGGAAAAGTAAAAGTATAATATCCGTGGCATATTAAAATTATATATTTTAAGTATATGAATAATATAATCATGGTAATATTTCAAACTTACTTTTCATAAAATTGAAATATTTTTCAAATAAACAAATCGAGTATAAAATTTATATTTTATTATAGAGTAAAATGAAATATAAAATAAATATTTTATTTTCAGAAAAAATTAAAATTTTTGACTGAATTTCTAGCGGAAATGCTTAGATTAGATTAGAAAGTAAGTGTCCCTCACTTACTAAACAATGAAGTCCCTCATTGTCTTAAATCCTTTTCCGATCTTCAGTATCAAGTGCGGTTATGTTTACGCTGATTAAACAGATAAATAGTTATGCGTTTCCGGGAAAATAAGCCCTTTCATGAGGATTCAAATGTGTACTGATTTAAAGTTATGGATTAAAAAATTTAATAATTTATTGTTGTTTCTATTTTATAACTTAACATCAGTCCATATTTGCACAAACTTTAAAATAATATTTAGCTTTTTCTGCAGAGATAAAGAGAAAAGGATTTTTTCTTTATTTTAATGAAAGAGAGATCAATAATTTTTAATAATTATAGGAAGAATTAATCATAAATTTATTATTAAATTTTATAACAACCTTTAACTTTCCTTGATGAGTTTGTTTTTAATTACAATTTCATAGTTCCAGTACGCATATACCTACCTATTATACGTGGTATTATAATTACATAAGTTAAATTCTATTGCATAATACTATAAATGAGTTTTGAATATATTCTTCTTTTTTATGATACATACTTATAATTTCTTGAACAAATATTGAGTTTTTATAATACCACTTAGAATATTTGGTTTCACACAGATTTAATAATATAAAAATCATCTACTTTCTTGCACCATTTTTTTGGAATCAATAAATTAAATTTATAAAAAGTTTAAAAATTAAATTACAAATATTTATTTAAATGTACGTAACACATCAGCACCTTTTATTGGCAGAGCATAATTTGCTTCTAATTTTAATTCTTCTGTGATTTAATTGAGGATTTTTATTAAATTTTAATCAATTTTAATGTTAAACTACATGATTAAAATATTTAAAAGAATTTAAAGATTTCATTGCTTGACATTACGCAAAATATTTTTAAAATGCTTACTTATTTATAATTATTCTTGATAATATCAATTATAATAGAATGTTTCAATATGTTTTGTAAATTTTTTCTAATAAATTTTAAGATCAGTAATATTAAGATCACTTAATGATTAATATCTATATTTTAATTTATAAATTTGCGATTTATCATATCATTTCTCTTTTCAAGTCTTTAAAATATTTTTTGTTGCAAGTGAATGATAATTATTTGAAGCAAATTAATGATATTCTATCATGCATAGATTTCTTTAAGTAATAAGAAATATAGGCATCACAGTTTTGAAACATATAGTTATATTGCCAAAATAGTATTTATTATACCTGCAAATAATAATAGCGAAGCAAATAATGACCATTTAATATAAAACTAAATAATGGTTTTTTTTTTGGTTTTTTTATCCAAATGTAATTCATATTTTTGTGAAATTTAACTTGATTTTGATCCTTTGTGAAAGTTATTTTTGTTTTAATAATTTGGTTTTGTGAGGATAATTAACTGAATTGTAAGCTTACGTTTATTCCTATAAAAGTAAGCTTCTGTGATTAAACTGAATTTGTGATTTGTAAATAGATCTGTGATTTGTAAATAGATAAAATATACTTGAAAAAAATTTAAAAACTAGCATTATTTTGCAATACTTATTATCCAATTTACAATTTTAAATCAATCTTCCTGAATTAAATGATGTTTCTTTGAGTAAATTATTTCATAAATGAACTAATATGCCAGTGATAGATAAAACATGAGCTGTAACAACCACTATTTTATAAATGTTTTATCTTTTTGAAGAACGCATTGTTTTTATATATATATATTCGATATTATATATTTATATATTCGATATGCCTAAAACGTCTTCTTCTCAAGGGACATTATAACAGCAAGCTTAAATGTTTTCAGAATTTTTAGGGCTGAATAAATCAACAATTGTAGCTTAGTAAAAAGTTCTTTTGACTTTACTTTCCAAGGGTAACGTAGTAATTTTATGAAACTTTGTAATACTGCTTGTTAGCGCAAACTTACGATGGAACACCTTGATTTAATAGACAGTTTTTAAGGTATATCCGTTGAAATATGACCAGCTCTTTCAAAATGCGAAAAGTGTAAAGCCGGATAGTTAATAGCAATGGTCTAACATAAAATAATAGTAAAGAAAAATGTGTGTCCCTGAGTTTTCATTTCTTACATTTTACTATTGAATTAAAAGTAAGTAATTATCTTAACTGACGCACGCGGATTTTCCTTGCCTAATAAAATAAAAAAGCTAAGAAATTTATTATTTCTAGTTAAGTATATTTAAAATTATGGTATAATGGTAAATTAAATGTTAATATAGCTAGTTTTATTCGTCAAAAAATTATTTTATTAAAAACATAAAATGTGAAAATTTGTAAAGTAACTTATTATATTTTTTATTTCTCAACATTGCTGTTTATTTTCTTTACATACAATTTATTTAAATAATTCGATTCAAGTTTTTAAAGTATGTGTATGAAAAAAAATTGTTTGAGGAACTTAAAATTTATTACTAGGCACTTATAAACTTGATTTTGCTGTAAAAATAAATTGTGATTAAAATAATCCTCCTCGTACATATATTTCAGTTTAAAATTGTTTAATGTAATAAAATACTTTGAAAAATTAACATTCAATCCATATGTAAGTAATTATGTTTGTAATTTTTAAAATATGTCATTAATCAAATACGATATAATATAATGAAAGTAATTAAACAGCGGTTTTCTTAGGAAAATTAAAAGCATACTTAATTGTGCTTGCATTCTAATATATATTTAAACTTGTATTATAACACTTTTTTTAAAAAAGAGTATTATCATAAATAAATTATTTAATTATAATATATAAAATAAAAAAGTCTTGCTGTTATCTTATTTATGGAAAGAATCAAATTTAAAATTTTAAAAAAGCATTTATTGATTCAGATTTTAACAAATACTAAGATAAGATTTGTAATAATGCTTACATATTTTCTACGATTTTATTATTCATAGAAATGTTATTTTCAACATGTGCAAGAAGTTAGGATTTGAAAATTTTTTGAGCAGTTTTCAGGTATCACTTTCATTTTTTATGGGGAAAAAAAACAGAAAATCCCAGTTTATTTTATTGAAAAATGAATTTTCTCCAGTGATTTTATTAATATATAATAAGAAACATTTCAAATAACAATAATTAGATTTTTCTGTGAAGTTTATATCAGTTATTATATAAATCATTTGAAAATATCTAGAATATATAAAATATTTCTCAAAATCAAGTATGATAAAAATTTTACCAAATGCAATTCTAAGTGAATTTGATTAATTAATTTACAATATTATGGAGGAAGTATCAGTTTGTTAAATTTTACATTTAATAGAAGTATAAATATACTTCCGTTAAATGTCTAAACTATGTAGTGATATTCTAATTACTTTTTAAAGATTTTTAAAGATTTATATATAGCTGGTTAATAAATAATCACAAATTTAAATAACCCTTAGTTTTGAAATAGTACTGAAAGAATAAAAAAATACTTATGCTTGTTTTAGTTTTACCAATTTTTACTAAAATATCGTAAAATTAAATATACATGTTGCGTATCAAATAATTAAAATATTATTATATAATTAATAACAAATAATTTTAACTTACACATGCATATTTAAAATTGTTATTTTTCAGTTTATAATGAATAGATTACCCCTCGAATTTCTTTACTATTTTCTGGGATCTAGGAATTAATTCAGTTTAGTTTCAAAAATATTTTCAAAAATGAAGTAATAACTTGATCGGCCTAAAAATTGAACTTCGTTTTTAAAAATGCAGTTTTCACGTATAAATCTGTATTTTTCCTTATAATCTAACTATCTTTTCAGCTGTGTAAAAATCTCTTTGGCCTTATAATATGTGAAACTTATTAATGAACCAAAATATATATTCTAGATTGGAGACCATTTTTATGATGAAAATGTAACAGAATTAGTAAATATAACAGGAACTCAAAGGAATCAAAGTTTCTTATGATTATTTTAAAATTATATATAGCTAATATCAATTTGTATCTATTAGCGTAATATATACGTATTATTTATCTTTAAAATAAGTGAATTTTTATTTTCTATGTAGAAGTTTGTTTTTCATTTTTATTATAAGAGACAAAATTTGATTTCGATAATAAATTACTTATTGCTATTTATCTTAAATATCAGGAACGCTTTTTAAAAAAAACATAAATATATATATTTAGCAATATATTCATAAAAAACTATATAAAACTCAATTATGAATGAAAATAATGCGAATTCGTCAGCATGTAAGCATTTGCGGAAATTTAATGTTTTTTTCATCAACATACACTGCGTGTTTGATGAAACAAAAAATAAAATAACATATTTTTAAGTGAATATTTACAACCTTTTTTTCTCATGTATAAGTTCTTTTTTTTTTATAGAAATTATTCTCGTTACTATCTGTATCTTGTATTTTAGCAATGCATTAATACTGTTGACTTTAAAAGTTAGTGTTTCTCAGTTATGTGAGTACAAAAACTGAAAAAAATTTTTTTGGAGTCACATTCTGTTTAAGAAATTTACTTAACCTCTTCTAATAGATGGTCCATTTATTTTTACTCAATATTAATTGTAAATACATATAGCAAAAGCATTTTTTGAACGCTTTCTTTCAAACTTTATAAAAACTTTTTCATTAATTGCAGACATTTTTCTATGGAGCTTCTTTACTTATATTCAGTTTATTGTAGTCTAAGAAAAAAAGAATTTACTTTGCCCAAACAATAAAACCCTGAAGAATAAGGAATATTATTGGCAGTTAAAACGATAAGCTATGCTTCAGAATAAATCCAGATATCGGAAAGATTATCTCATTTTTATTCACATTTTTATTATTTTTTATTATCTTTATTTAAATCATAAGATGTTTTACAATTTTTGAATTCTTAAAATAAATCAAATGACTTTTACTGTAATAACTTTCATCAAAACAAAGTTTTACAAAAATATCCTCTTTTTCACATACACACACACACTCTCTCTCTATCTCTCTGATAAAAAGAATTTAACTTATCAATTATACATAATCATGAGGAATCAATATAAAAATAATTTGAGAATAATTTTATGTTACGAAAAGTGTATAAAAAAGAAGGATATAACTAAGCAAATTGAAAATAATCCTCTCCTGTTTTGGTAAGAATACATACCGAAATTATAATGGATGAAAAAGTTAGGTAACAGATTTAATTATCAAAACTTTTTTATTACTTAATTTATTTCTTGAAACATAGTTCAAATTTTTAGAATCTCTATTTTACTCACTTTTACTTTCAGATGTCATAATTGAAGCCAGATTGATTTTATTTTCTAACATAACTCACACACTATAATTTGCTTAATTCATCATTAAAAGTTGTACAAATTGGATGAACGCGTATTTAAATTTACATTTATGTTATATAATTTGATCAAATTAACCACAATTCGATGAATTATTTATTTATAATATTTTATGAATATGAAATAAAATTTTAAATTCCTGCGACATGAAAGATAATTTTAAGGAAAAATTGCTTTCATGAAAAAAGGGTCGGCAAAATTAATGAATTTAATACAGATTATTAAAAGACAGAGAAGTTTATATTTTGCATTTACCAATCTCTCCTAATAATCCTAAAGGCTGAATATGATATGTATCATATCTGTTTTAGTAATCGTAAAGGTAGTATATAATGTAATATCATAAAGGTAGCTCTGGGGTAGTATGTAATCTTCTACGGAAATTTATATTCTTCTAAATGTATGCATTTTACAAATTAATCAGCAAGTAATACAGAATGAACGCCCTTCTGAACTGCAGGTGAAGAGCTGTAACCAGCCGAGGATGTCAGACGGACGGAAGAGTAGGACAGCCAACAACCTTCCTGAGCCAACCGGTTGACTCCTCTACTTCGTCTTGTCTTACTTGTGCTAACAAAAATCGATTCGGCCCCCGTGCTAAGTGATTCGAGCTCTCATCTTCTCTGGCTATCAAGATTACCCCAAAGCGGAAGGTAAACTGATCATTCTACAGTTTCTCAAGTTTCAAAGAAAATGCTCTCAAATGTGTGTAGCCCCCCAAAAGACGCCAGTGCTTGTCTTCTCAAGGTAGGTTCGTTGCTTTACCTGAAACTACCTTGTCGAACTCTAATTCCGATTGTGGAATTTCTCTGCTATTCCGTCTGCCTGACAGCCTGGCCTGGTGTGCAAATAACTGAAAAAAACAAACAAAAGATTCTATTTCTCTTGTGCATATAGATGCAGCTAAATCAACGTTTTTCTTTGTTTTCATTTTGTACATCTAGCGCTGAACTCTTTAAAACATTGCACATGAGTTGCTAGGTTTGGATAGAACCTAAAAGCAACTAAATTGTATGCTATAGTGATGTAACACACATGAGAATTGTAAGTACTCAAAATATTTTTCCTTTTGTGTATCATTAAACAGACTAAACAGAACTTAGTGAGTCCTCTATCTTGTCAATTGTAGTTAATTCACTAGTTTGATTAGGTGAGTAAACATTAGTAACTTCTGTTTTTATTCAGACTGATGCGTGAAATGTTTCACCACCAGATTTTATGCTTTTAAGGTAAGAAAATATTGATTATTTTTTTTTTGTTTATTTTAGGTGGTTTATTTTGATTAGTTTTTATTGAATAATATAAATTTATATATGACTATCATGTTGCGCTCTTTTATGAAAATAAAGCAGTTGAATAACAGAAACACATAAATTAATATATCTTTCAAACACCAGAATAAAAAAAATCAATATTTTTCTATGAAAGGATTCATTGTACAAAATCATTTAAAATAAACTAGTTATTTATTAATGTTTTGTTAATTTTTCTTCACTTTTTCACTGTCTTGTAACTATTTCTATTTTAAGTACTTTAAGATGCAACTTCAAACTCACTAACGGAAAGTATCATAATTTTCACAAATGGATAGTTTATCATAACTAAGCAAATATTTCTTTTAGACGATATTGAAAAAAAATTTATTCATTGTCTATAATCTCACCTGATAATACAATTCATAAATTAATAAATTTAAATATTCTATATAGTGAATTAATGTTTTCAAATAGATCATTTATATGAAATATGGAGCTAAAGTAAGTTATTCAGACTAATACTGTATAAGTATTACCTAGGTTTATTCAACTAACATTCATTATTACATAGTAGACTTAATAGAAAATAAAAGAGTTTATATAACTTTGCTATAAACTTGTAATGAAGCATTTTTAAATGTAGAAAATTAATTTCTGTTTTAGTTACATTAACAAATACGATTTTACGTTTCATCATGATCATCAATCATGTTAAGACAATTTCAATATTTTTCAGAATGGAAATAAATTTTTTTCTAAACTATTAATAAATTAAAAATAAATATAACAAAGAATGTAAAATATGAGAAATAGGATAAACACACACATATTACCGCAGTCATTGTAAAGCGAATTGTTCTGAAAATTAAATGATAATATTTTATGTATTTAAATTTAAATTCAAATGAAGTTTTAAACTATTCAAAAAGTTTTAAGGAACCCTTTTCTCTTGTGTATCTTTTTAAAGTACTTTAATTGGCAAGTTTCTAAATTTATATGCTTTTAAGTGGCATTTCTGTTTTATCTTGATTTTTTTAATAACATAAATAATATATATTATATTTCGTAGCTCGGAAACTGCACAAAATATAATATTGATTATTACATTTTTGACTTTTTAAATTCATTTTGAACTGCCCAACCATTTCGTACAAGTTATCAAAATGATTCAAACACAAGTTAAGAAAAGAAGCAATATTCAAAACAACAAATGCTTCTTCCTTTTTATTTATGAGCGTAATTATACAGTAAACATTATATTAAATATCAAATAAAAATTTTAAAAATATATAAGCACATAGAAATAAATTAATTAATTACACTGTATTATTTATATTTTCTAAAACCCAAATCAGTGGTTTGAAATACTTTGTAAAAGAGATACCTAATTTTTCTAATTTTATTTAAGCAGATTGATTTTTATGGAAAACATAGATTCCTAAATCATTGAATTTAAAATTATTAAAAATTTGCTGTCGCAAAAAGTCACAATTGAAGTTATGTTGATTCTTTGTGACTATTCTATGTGATTTTACGATTTTAATAAGAATAACCCATTTTACAATACTATATTCTATTATATTTTAATATAGAGTGAAAAAAACTAATATGATTTCATGAATTCTAAATTAAAGTTATAATTAGAATATATTTGAAAAAAAAATAAATTCGTTGAAAATTACTCGTTTTCAGTTTAACCTAAGAAATTTGTTAATCAATATTTTTAAAATAAAATTAATTTTTCTAAATTATTTAAATACCAATTTCAAATATCAATATAAATATTTAAAACTTTAATTATGCGTTTTGTCATTAATTTATATTGTCTCTACACAATTTTATATGAAGCCTATGCTTGAAAAAATTCAGAAATCTTGACGGCGAGTAAATATTATTTCAGCTTTTAATTCCAAAAATATTTACCTTTAATGTAAGTTAAGCGAAATACATGTATTATTAAATATAAAATTCTATAATATTGTTTTCGAGTAAGCATACTCCAGAGGTTTACATATTTTAAATTAATTCTTCTAGTTATTCGCTTTCATTAAACGACAAGGCAAAGATTTCCATCAGAGGCATTCCTTAGAGATTAATTTATTACCATTTCTAATCAAATTGCTAAAGTTGGTGTGTATTAAATAGAAATAAAATTTTTCCTTTAAAAATAACAAGCTGATATTCATTTTAAATTAACTGTTTTGTGAATATTAATTATTGCTAATTTTTCTGTCTGAAAACTTAGATAAATTAAGGTAATAAAAGTATATAAAATGTAGTGTGGTTGATATAAATATCTATAGTTTAGCTATTAATAGCGCTAAAGTTGGGAAAATTATGACGAAATTGAAAATCTCAGAAATATGAATTTAATTACATATAGCCTCATAATTCCGAATTAGGCAAAAATTTGTGAGAAAATTTAGTTTAAGATATCTCTTAATTTTTTTATAGTTAAATAATTGAAATCCCTTAACTAAATTTACGTATGAACTAATAAATATATGCTTATAAATCAATAAGAAATCAAATTCAGCTAAATTACTATAAAACTCTTGATAGTTAAATTTTAAAACTGATATATGTGTGAATGTGAATAATGATTTAAATGAAATTTCAAATAAAAAGTTTAATTTATGTCAATTTTAATTAAAATCTTTTTAATGAGTTATAAATGTTTTAATAATTACAATGATGGATATGAAGCATAATTTTGTTTTCATTGCTAAAATATTTATGTTCGAATTTATAATTCAAGCGACGTAATTAACATTCGAGGTATAAATTCATAATTACTCTTTTCATGGAGAATTAAATAATAATTTGTTTTCTGTAATGCAAAACACGCTTTTTGTCTATTATTACAAAAGTTAAAATATGTAAAGTTAAGTAAGGTACGAAACTGATAAAAAACGGTACCAACTTTGAAATTTGACATACTTAGATATAGAATGAGATATAAAAATTCCTAGAAAGATTGCCGAATATTCTTATCACAAAGATTGTCTTCTTTATTTTTAGCTTAATATTTCACAATGAATAAGGAAATTTGTTGAAATAATTCCTATAACAAATTTCTTCCTCAATAATGTCTACAGTTATGTTCTATATAACACTAATATTTCATGGTTGTGTGTTAAAATATTCTGCTATTCATTCATGAACACCGATATATCAGATAAAGAGTGATTCCAGTTTTCATAAGAAAAATTATTTCATAAGAAAAATTGACTGAATGGAACTATTTATAAGACTTCGTTTCGAATCACTATAGTATAAAACTTGCTTGTATTTATGATAACATAAAAAATTTAATAATGCATTTCCACTCTATCCCCATATAAGCTGAAATTCAGTAAGCGAGTCAGAATGCCAGTATTTTGTTTTCTTCAAAATATATTATATTAATAGCTTCTTTATGATCCTCTGCACTTTTCTTTTTCTTCTGAATTCAGGATAGCATACAGAAGTATGAAACAGAGAAATACTGTTTATTCAGTATCAAATTTGGTATCAAATACTTAATCTAGAATAATAAAAAATATATAAAAAGCCATACATTTCAATCAATAGTTTAACGTAGGTAAATGAAATCAAATTACTTGCGATCTTGGAAATTTTTACTACAGATACTACTGCGCACACAAATAGTCTAGAATTTTTCCGAAATATTTACGATATTTATACAGCTTCCTCTCCCGCATCGTAGACATTTTCTTAAATTTTTATATACTTATTATCAATAAAAATGGTACTTCTATTTAATGTAGTTATTTTATGGATATAATATGTCGGAGAATATATGTTTTTTGTTTGGTAATTGTTATTTGTGACAAAAAATGCAAAAAAAGGCAAAAATACAATGCGGAAATATATTACCTATACCTCTCATTTTGGACCCTATTATTGTGTCTTTTGAAATTTCTAAAAATTTCAATGTGGTATAATATGGTTTAATTTAAACACAATAATATGGTTTAACAAAAACGACACAAAGTTTAATTTAAATTGATTCTATAGACATTCTTATATATTCTTTGAATTATTTACTTATGAATAGCATTGCATTCTGTCGAAGAAAAGATCCTTGATGCAGAGACAACATGGTCATATACATTTAATTTCACAAGTGCTTTTACAGCCTATTAAAACTGAAATTATTCGTTAAAATACTGTTCCAACAGTATATCAATCCTTCAGAAATTTAAATATAATCCTCACAAAAGTTAGTTTCTCTTTGATGTTAGATACGTAAGTGGATTAATATAGCAATAATTAATAATGATTTATTATTTTGAAAAATAAAATGATTGAATTTAAAATCACATTACGTTTTGATAGCCAATAATATATATTTTTCGTTTATGATTGATATGTGAATCTTTAAGTCAACTACTATCAAATATCAATTTTTATTTTTCTATTCACGTACAATTTGGTGTTAAGTTAATGGGAAAACTAACTACAGTAACCCCTCAAACGCAAATGTTAAAAGTAGCGAGTTTCGTATGAAAGGCAAAGTTCAGGCCCCTACATAGTTTGATCACTGCCCCTTTACAAATAATAGCTTTTCAACGGTTGATTCTCGTCCCCTTTTTAGTTAAATGACTGCTGACAAATTGCTGTCAGACCACACAGGCATTTGTTCCGGTGGATATAGGGGGACTGTTGTCACTACTTCCCCTTCTTTTATGTGGGTGGGAGTGATATGTGGTTTAGGTGGCTTTGAACTCCAAAGCGAAAACATTAATGTACTTATAAAAACTGAATATTAAACGTATTCGATTTGTATCAACTCATAAAAGTTAATATTAAAAACATGTATTTAATAAAAAAAAAATACTATTCTGTTAACTTATTTTTAGCCGAATATTTTAAATTAATATTATATATAACAAAAAACATACTTTGTATTATATAATTATACAAAAAAGGTAATTTCTGCTTATAATTCAGCAAATTATTTAGTTTAATTTTTAATTTTATGCAAACGAATGTTAAAATTCAATGAATCCAATAAATTTGTAGCTATGAAAAAATTCATTTAGATTTGTTTTGAAAAATAATGATCAGTATTGAAATTTAATTTTCAATTAATAATGTAGGGGACCTAAATATTTAAACTCAAGAGTAGAAAAATATTTGAGCTGAATTTTCCGAAATGATTTTAAATTTATATTAAAAATAAGGTAATAAAATTTGATTGCATTAATATTAAAATTATAGTTAAGTGTATAATTCTCTAGAAATGAATAGATGCAATTTAATAAATTACAGTAAAACATTTAAAGAATAATTACTGAAATTATGTGAACTTTGAATAAAAATGTTTCAATTTGAAGTATTAAATACTTATAAACTTCTTTTTTCTTCAGGTTCAATTTTATTTGAATTTATTTTATCTTTCTAAATTATATTAGTCATTGTCTCTGGAAATGGATATTTTTAATTGAATATTCTGTCTAAAATATAGATGGTTTGCTCTGTATAACAAATAACTACATAAATTTGCCAAATTTTATTAATCAGGTGCGTTTCCTTTAAGCGTGTAAAAATTTTCTAGAGTTAAATCGCCGAAAGTTTTCAATAAATATGCACAATTCTTTTTCAGCCAAATTTAGGCTCCATTTCATTCATGCTTTTGAATCTTCAAACGTTGGTACTTCCAACGTTGGTTGTGTAAACGTTGGATATGTAAACGTTGCTACTTCCTTTTGGAGGTAGATACCGGGAAGTGGATTGTGGAGGGGCGCAGATGAGGTTGATGCGAAGCAGGTGCGGGATTCTAGCGGAAAAACCGTATTTACAAATCGGTTTAGAAGTCAGAAATCATTTAGATATGTCAACCATTTGCTTTGCGGCTCTATTGACGAAATGGATTTTCCTTTTTCTCTGTTCTGCATATATGGCTATGTATACGACTCTACTCAAAAAGGACATTATTATTTCAATGGCGTTCATTTTCCTGGGAAGTTTGATTCCCGCTCGAATGAAAGATTGTGAGGAATTCATTAAAAAAGATGATATTTTGAATAAATTAGAAATTTATACTGAATTAATTTTTTTTATATGCAATGATTTTTACTGGTAATTTATACGAGTTCAAGCATAATTCGACTAATAAATAATTTAGTTTTTACTTTACTCATTTATTTAATTTGCAATGTGAACTAAATAGAATGCATGTACTTTCTTCTAAAATATTTAGTTGACTAATTGATTCAACTCTGCTATTAGATTATGGAAATATATATTTTATATAAACGACATCATATTATAAATTCATCGTTTTAGCAGTAAGTTTTTTTTTGTCATTTAAATACCAGCTTTATTTAAGTTTACTCGTCTACAAGAAGTCAAACTATTAAGATATTAGCAAGTATAATATGTTTCTGCTGGATAATAAACGATTTTGTTATAAGTTTTTCCTGTTTTTTGAAAAACAGTCTATTTAGTCTGATTTTGTATAATTATATAAAATTAATGCTTTAGTGGCATTCATTGTGGTTTTAAAGTTATCTTTATTCGTCTTAAATTATTATTAATCGAATTATTATATTAAAATGATTTTTTATTCATTTTAATCATTTTTGGAACCAGACAATTGTTCAAATAGTTTTTAACAAACATTTTTTTTAGTATACTTATACGTTATTGTAATTTTAAGTTTTGGAGACATTTTTGTAGAAAGGATTCACTTATGTTAGAACTTTTTTTTATCTTGTTATGGAGGAGAAAACCTTCCTAATTATATTATCCTGCAATCAATTAAAAAATTTTAATAAAATTTCTCAATATACAAATTCTTATTATTAAATTCCGCTATAATCCTGGTTGTAGATGATTTTTAGAATTTTTTTTTAAATCTTTAAGATCATCAGAATTTTTTAGATCTTCAGATCTTTTTTATCCAGCATTTTTAGGAACTACAATTATATTGAGTGATATTAATTAAGATTTGTAAAAATTTATACAGTTAAAGTGATAGTTAATTTAATAACTCCCAGTCTTCCTTATAAATATTCCGAATGATGAACATGATTTTTTAACAGTTAATTACATGTAAAGTAGGAATTTATTCCTTAATTTTTATAAAAATAAATTATAGCTGATTAATTAAAATAAAATCAAGCCTATCAAAAGGACTCAAATCACGGAGTTCATATTTTTTCCTTCAAAATTTTTTAAAAAGGCTATCTAATTTATTTTTGGTTATTAAAAAAAAATTTCATTTACAAAAAATAAACTAAATAATCTTTTTCTGTCAAGATGATTCTTTTCGCAATACCTACTCGAAAATTTGAATAATCTGGATAGCTTCTTCATTGTAATCCTTATCATTGTATTTTAACTCTCTTCAGGAGGAACAAAAAAAAATAATATAAGCGCTCACTATTTAATTGTAACCAAAGTACAAACGGACCTGAATCACTTTTGAAAACATATAACCTAACCATCGGAGTAGAATGTGCTGCCCGGAGGCCCTTAGCCTAGTCTATCATTACTCTTCAGGCCTAGATGAAGTGTGAAATAAGGAAGATCTTATCGTAAAGACTAAGTAGTTATCCGAGGGAGAAATTCAGATGATGGTCCCTCCCCTGACTGTTAAACGGAAATTTAATCTTGGCGTCGTGAATGCCTTTCGATTATCGATTCGTTTCTGGAGCAGAAGATGTGCCGCTTTGAAGAGCAAAGCAAATAAGTGGTTTATAACAACGCAGAGCGATATCTCTCCCAAATACTTTTCTTTTTTTAAATTCTTTCTCCTTAATTCTAAATCAGCTTCTTGGCCCAAGTTTTCTTTAAGACACTGATGTGTCTCGTTTCGCGGGAGATCGCATGTGAATTTAATGTGCATCGTATTTCACGTGAAATGTAAGGATATAAAAATCCAGCTTAGTTTCTTATAGTATTGTTTCTACAATGTTCATCAAATTGTGCATGTTTTCTTATGTGGTTAATGAAATTCCTCTGTGTATGTATTGCTGTGAAATTTTTTCACCTTTTTGAATAATCAAACAGATTTTAAAAAAATAAGTATAAAAATGCAGCAGATAAGTAATTCAACAAGTTACAAGAAATTTATAATGCACATGATAATTAATAGCACCGAATGTATTTGAAAAATAACATACATGTGTATGAATATATCAATCTAATCATTTAATACGCAATGTTTCATAAATAAAAATCGTGTTAATTTTGATTAGGGTAATACATATCTTTAAGTTATTTTGGATTAAATATTATTTAATAACTTAACTTAACCGTCTTGTCGTTCATATCTTAATGTTATATTAACTTAAAAGTTATCATCAATAATATTAAAAGTTATCATCAATATCATCAATATTTCGATATCATATCTTATGTCAAGTAAAAATTAAGCATTTAGAAATAAATTAATATTCTCCATCTGATTATTTTCATTTAATGTTTTTAATTAGGTAGCTTCAACAGTTAAAATTTCATTTCTTGTAAAATTGCCAAAAGAGAAATAGAACTCAGACGAATGCAAATATGAAACAAAAAATTATTTTAGCATTTACCTAATCATATAAGGTAAACTATATATGACGTTTAAACGTTCAAGATAGTATGTATGTACAAAGAAATAACTGTTAAAGTTGAATATATATATATATATATATATATATATATATATATATATGTATAAAACACAAAATTAAAAAATAGTTAGAATATAAATATTTTTTTATTCTATTATTTTTTAACATTTTAGTTCTTTCTTATTCTAAAATTAATTCTTTCTTGTTCTAAAATGATACTGTTATATTTCTATGCTATTTGTAATTTCATAGACATTCAAATGATTTATTCAGGCAATTTTATTATTATTAGAACATAAAATTTATCAACTTCCAACTCCAAGTTTAATAGAACTCTAATGGGGGATATTGACTTATATCCAAACTTTTGATAATTAATATGAGTATTTCATAGCTATGTGCTTTTATATACAAATGTTAGCCTATTATATTTTAATCATAAAATTTTATATCTGTAAAAAATATTAAAAAATATATGCACTCAAACTAATGAATGGCAAATTAATCATGGAATGTAGTTTCGCATTTCATTGAATTATTAATTTTAAACATATGATATAAATGTTTTATAAAAGTATGGATGCGTGGTGATCGAAATCAATGGAAAAAATCGTCATATAATGATTTGTATATAAACAAAAAGTTTATGCAGTAAAAATTAGTTTAATAATTTTACTACATAAATTGCCGCTCAACCTGTCTAGTTGTTAGCATACCTGACTACAGATGGGTGGGACCTGGGTTCGAATCCTGGCTCGGGCATGGATGTACTTTCTCTCTCTCTCTTTCTTGTCTTTGTCCTTTCTTTGTGTGTGTAAATGGTTGCCTACCCTATAAAGGGGTACCTGTGGCATGTGTGTATTGAGGAAGTCAGACTCCACACCAAATATGGTTCAGTTGGAAAAGTGGAGCAGCGCACCCCACATTGCCAGCTTGGCTGGCACACGACAACAACAACAACTACATAAATTTGTAATAAAGTAAACGTGATATATTAAATTAAATGTGAATTATAAATATCTACTTTAGTATTATAATCAGAAGATAATTATATGAGTAACTTAATTATCGCAGTCCGATATAAATTTTTAAAATATATTTTCTTAGTTGCATTTTTAATGCTTCTTAACTCCAGTTATTCTTTTTATTAATATGACATTATTCTAAGAATTCTAATAGACTATTTAATCAGTATTCTATGTTATTTGTGTGTAACTAATAAGTCTGAAAATTTAAAAAGGATAAATATTTGCATTCAATGTCATTATAGGTGTAGTTAATTTTATCATTATTTCCCCATTTAAAAAGTTCATAAAGTGAGTTTTCATAATTGCTTAGCTACTGCAAAAAAATAAAAAAAAAATTGTAAAATGAATTGTAAATAGTAAAACTTTTGCAATTAAAATAATTTTATCTAAAATTGTAAATAATGGTGAGATTATTAGATTTTATTTAATTAACTGATACTTTTAAAAATGTGAAAAATATATGCAATGTTGAATAACTAAATGAAACGCTGTGAGCAAATTAAGCAGCAACAGTAAAATCTCAGAAAAAAAATTTTATTCTAGAAAACTTAAACTAAAACGTTATAAAATTTTATTCATTCATAATTATGTTATCATACATTGAGAAAAACTTATTCTTATTTTAACGTAAGTTAATTTTTTAGTTTTCTTAAATAATATTGATACTGAAGTAGTTTGAGCAGATAAATAAAAAACTTTTCAAATGTGTGATCATAAATCAAAATGATGTTAAAATGGGTAAGATAATTCTGTCTCAATTTATATGCCCATTATTCAAACAAAAAATAGTTATTTTCGTTAGAATTAAATATTTTCGTAATAAGCAGTATGCTTGAAAAATAAGCATTAAATATAGAATATCGGAATGCATAAACACACAGATTTTTAAATGCTATGTATACATAGTTCTTTAAATGCTATGTTAATTTTCTCCGACTTTTAGTAATTGAAAATTTATTATCTTCCAGAATTGTAAGTCCAGTAAGGAGAAGTGTAATTTGTCTTCCAGAAAATATTCTTACTTAATCATTTGATATTTTGCATTTGATTAGAAAAATCCAATATCATATAGTCTCATAAATAAGAAAAATTAGTGTAGAGCTAAATAATAGAGTCCTTTTAATTATTTTTAATCACAAGAATTTTGCAAAAACTAGAAAATGGAAAACAGAACAAAAAATAAATTTCTTATAGAAAAATTAATATAAAATATAAATTTACTTTCATTTTTACAATTCTTTTTCACTGGCGCAAAATCTTGTAAGAAAGAGATCAATTAAAAATTTTCGTTTTACGAACAAGATCTTTTCATATATCAAGCAAATTCAAAACTAAATAAAGCTTCAATAAAATTCCGTACAAAAGAGTTACCACAATTATAGAATGATTGTAAATGATTTTAAACAATGAGAAATTTTTAAAACACAGCAGATATTTATTTAGCAAAACATTAGAGCTCTGCACTTGAATAACAAAGAGTTCGTCATCAAATTGCGGTATACAGCAACTTAAATTATCTTAATCATCAAGATATTTCTGAAGATCTTTGCTAGACACTTCTGTTATATTAGTATATCGAAGCTTTTAAATTTTTTTAAGGATAAAACGAATAAATATAACCTGTCGCTCTTACTTATTATGTTAGTCTTTTGGTAACAATAAATGAAACAACAAGGGTTGAAAACCACATAAGTGATAAAACAAAAATTATCGCACGCTTTCCAACCAAAAGGAAATATTTGTGCGTGAATTGTAAATATTTTTTGATCAAATAAAAGTAAATCCTCCACAATGTCATCATAGGTTTGCAGAATACACAACAATTTTGTGTCAACTTTTAGAATACAAAGAGTAAATCAAGAATGTTTACATTGGAGTTGTTCATTCATATTTCACTTTCTTGTTTAGTTTAATGTGTGCATTATATTATCTGAACAACGCACATGCTCTTGATTTGTGTGCAATTTGAGTCATAAATGGAAAGTGATTGTCTTATGTACAATGACTGGTTTTATTTACCAACTTCGATGTCGTTGTGAATTTTAGTTCTCAAGCATTTTGATTAATTATATTTTAAAAAATGATTAAAATAATTTATAAAAATTTATTTAACTGGTTTCTTTTTTTAAAAAAAAATTAGGTTCTGTATAAGGAAAAATAATAATATGTAATAAATTTAATCAAGAGCTAATTCAAGTATATCTGTTATTTATTTTCTTACTAATGAGATTCCCATTTGTATTTTACTTCAATTTAGTTTTATTTATCACATTTGGAAAACACAAATTCGTTTATTATACCTTTATCTTACCAATATACATTTACAATACCAATTTACATTTTTATGCCGCTGAGAAGTTGCGAGAATAAAAAAATGATTCATTTATAAATTAATTTACTAATGTAAAATAATATTAAACGCAAAAACGAAATTTTTGTTAGGAAATTTTTTGACGTAAATAAAATGGCTCTTTATTCTAGAGTAACCACTTAAATTATGTTCTAAAAATTATTTTTCAAGGCAATAAAATTTGTCTTCCAAACATCAAACAAATAAGTAAATTTATTTGATTGTGTGTGAATAAAAAATGTTCACAATTTTTTTATTTGCACAACATTAATGTTTTTCTAGTCAACATTTTGAGGTTAAATGTTTGCTCACTTTATACAACTATGAATGTGTATGAAAATCAAAATGGCTCTACTTATAACATCATTGCCACTATAAAATAATCTGTGAGGTTAGTTCAAAATAATTAAGAAATTTTTTAATATAATTAATATATATTAAAGTATATGGATATGTACAAAGAGAAAGAGATAGATTAATGGAGATACACTTTATAGTTGAAAAATGAATTACTTAAAAAAGAAATAAAACTAGGTAATACAAATGTTGTGCTTACTCTATTTTATTTGGAAAACTAATGAAACATATCCTTTGAATTTTACACAGTCAGCAAGCGGTTTTTGCAGATATTAATTGGAAAATATCATTTGTTCTTCTATTATTGAAGTGACTGCAAAATGCCATATATTTTTTCCTTTTATTCAGCAGTGTCTTCGTTGGTCAACTTTAAAACTAATTTTGAAAATAAAGGATGAAGCTTTTGTTGAAATCAGTAAATTTCTTTCTATGTTTAGCAGAAAATACATACACAATTTTATTTTAATATCGCGACACTTATGTTTCAAATTTATATAAGCTTCAAATAAATTTTTCTAATACATTTCTATTAAATCTACTTTTAAAATTCACTGATACTTAAGTGAATTATATCTTTAAGAAATTAGTTTTAAAAGAGTATTTCAGATTCTAAAATTTTTTTACTTCGTAACTTTTGTAAACATTTATCTGAAATTCACTACTTTAGCACTGTAATCTAACAAAATTATGATAAAGAAATTGTGTGTTATATTTTTCAGAAAAAAAAAACATTTACAATGTTTACATTTAACTTGCTTTTTAAATTCATTCTTTACTATTTAAGAAAAAAAATTCCTTTTGAATTTAGCATAATTATTGTATTATGTGAAATTATAAAACTGAAAAATGATATAAAATATTTTATTTGGAAAATATTTAATTCACAATAACTTCCTCTACATTTTTATTTGATTTTTGTAAAGAATATTAAAAATTAGTCAATACATATTTAAAAAACAGAGGATATAAACTACTGCCTTTCTTCTTGCCAAAAGTATGTCTTGAATTTTTAAATATTAACTATGTTTTTCACAAGCATAGTATAAAACTTTAATCTTATGATAAGTTAATAAGAATCATTCCTCTTTATTTTTAAGAAAATGTGCTCTTTTCTGTTTATCTTGAAATAAATAATCTGAAACACAAATATCAACTTCTTTTTAAATAAATATGTCTGCAAAAGAAGTTTCCTTATTTAAATACATAACGAATAAATAAAAAACGGGAATATTTAGTTGTTACTTTATTTCATTCAAATAGATAAGATAAGCAGATATTGAAAGTAAGCAATTTGATAAAAAAAAAACCTATTTACGAAGGAAATATTTAGTTAAGTATAGCTATATTAAAATTTATTTAGGATTTTATTAACAATATACTCAATTTTATAAATTACATTTTCATTTGCTTTTAGTACTTATATCTAAAGTTTTATATAAAAACGATGTATATAGCATTATTTGCTGTTTTGAATTTAAAGTACAACAATGATATTCAACTTCTAAAATATTTACTTCTGACAAAGGTTAAATTTATACAAAGAATCTAAATTTTCAAGACACTCTCTATTAATTCTGGAACTGTTTAGTATTAGCTCTAAAATTGTTGTACTCAATCCCTTAGTATATTATTATTATTATCTTTAGTAAATATAATTTAGCATTTGATTTTCAGAAGTATTGATTTCTCATCACAAAACGAAACAAGGTAAGAGTGATTTTTGAAAATACAATAATGTTTAAATTAATTACTGGAATTTTCTTAGACGAATACCCGATAGAGTTGGTGAGCAACAATCGGTAAGTTTTATCTTCAATTATTAACATAAAACAAGAATCTAGCTTACAAGTAGACATCTAACAAATGTAATTCAAAATCTGTTACATCTGTTATTTATAATGGTTATCTACAGTTATTAAGAGCCAAAAGATAGATAGAGAATGCTTTTGTAAAAATAATAAAACATCTTGTTTTTTATTTCTGAAAAACATAAATACAAAAATATATGTCAACAAATACTTATATCTAATTATAAAATTTATATGATTTACATTTTAGTACTTATAATTTTATATGATTTACATTTTAGTACTTAAAATTTTATATGATTTACATTTTAGTACTTATAATTTTATAACGATTTATTGGTTCAAGTTCTGTTATTTTAAATTTTAGTTATGATATAACAACCACAATTTCTCAAAAATTGACAATTTTATTAAAAGTTGAAGTAAGCTTTACTTTTTAAAATAGTCAAATTTTACATATTCATATTTTTAAAATTATTTTTAACTCTATTTTAAGTTTACGTGAAAACTTTTTAGAGGCATAAATAGACATTTATTATACGTTAAAGTAACCTTCCTGAAAATTTAAAAATGTGAAAAGATTGAAACATCATTACATTAATTTTTTATTAATAATGTGTCGCTAACTCATAATTATGGAAATACATTTTAAAATGAGTTGTATTTCAATTATTGCCAATTTTTTAGACTAATTAATATAAATAAACTAAATAACTTGATAAAAATAAAATAAAACATTTCAATCAACTTTAGTGTTAATCCATCTATTCGGGTTTGTATAAATTAATAATTTATAGTGATATAAACAGAAACAAGAAATTAATAATTTGTTAATAACTGTGTTTATATCAAAGTTAACTTTGAACTTTCAGAATTTAACATGCACTACAGGAAATTTAAGAACATGTAATTATCGTGTAGATGTAGGGAATAGTATTATATATATATATATATATATATATATATATATATATATATATATATAAATATATATATATATATATATATATATATATATATATATTGTGTATATTTTCTGAAAACCTTACATGTATGTTTGTACAGAATTTGATTTATTCAGTATTTGTTCTACAATTAATGAATTAATTAGTGGAGGCTTAAATAGCTTAATATTGGTAATATTTGCTTATTAGATAAATAATAACAATGTGAAGTTTTTAATATAGTTGGTGTTGAAAATAAATATCTTTACTTTAAAATAAATAACAATTTTTCTGAGAGTTGAAGCATAATTCAAACAGATGAATAAAATCTTGCTCCTTTAAAATTATTATATAAAATAACGTTTCTATTAGTTCGATACACTTGAAGTTCTATAATTTTTATTCAAAGTTTACTAATCTCGTTTACATTCAAATTATATCCTCTAAATTACGAAATGTTTTACATGTATTAACAATAATCCGATATTCCTCATCAGTATTAATCTAGAAATAAATTAACTTTAGTACAAGTATAATAATATAATTGGCTTATAAACATATTTGTTTCTAATTTAATATCTTATTAAATTTGAAAAACATTTCCATATAACTTTTACAACTACAATAAAAATGAAAGTATAGAAAAATATGGGTGCCTTTTCCCTCTTAACAAATCATTCTAATTTTAAATTAACTTTATAAGTTTTTAGAAAACTATACTTCAGATTATTTCTGTTATAAAAAGCAGGTTCTTCTGTAGTTAAGCATGTAATCTTCAATGAATAGCAAAGCAAGAATAAAATGAGCTAAAAGGAAAAGAAATTTAAGACCTAGAAAATCAAAAATAATTCTTTTCAGTGAGCCATGACTAAATCTTCTATTAAAACTAATTGTGCATGAAATCTACGGAAGGAAGACCATATTCATGCTGTGTTGTTAACCGGTATAACTCACGATTAATTCAAGGTTAATCGACACATTGTGAGGAAATATTTTACAATAAGAAGGTGAAAGAGACTTGGAAATATTTTTCTTTAAATTTCAGGGCCAATAACTTTAAGGATTGTTTTGTTATTATCATGATTTTTGAAGCAAAAACGCTGAAATAATGTTTCCCTTTCGCAGGTGGCTAGGTGATTCAGAATTCCGGACCTTACCGCAGAATCCAACCTCTGACTTTGGGCGCTTGAACTCACAGATAGTGTCTCGCGCCATCATTTAGAACGCAAGAAGGCGGCAACGTCCATTGCTCAGTAAGGGAGACATGAACTCAAAGCAGAAAACAAATAAATAACAATAGCACATAAACTGTTGCAGGCATTGTACAGTAATTTGTATAATAAAAGAGATAACATTTGTATGCATTTTATTTGGTTGCATTCTGTCAAAAACAAGTGATAACATTTTTATGGTCCAAGATGCCATCTAAAATACACATTAATTTGTACAGTTTCAATCCTTAAACTTCTTAGAATATATTTTCATAATGGGTGAAATAAAGAAAACTTATATGATAATTAAAGAATTAAGTGCAATGAATAACTGATAGGAAGATTAATCACTAACTATTTCTGAACATTATAACTTTATGTGAAATGATGTTCATTTTCTAAATAATAAAATACCCTTATTTATAAATAAATATTTATTACGTATACGCAAAATTATATTTTAAAAAATATTTAGTGTGAAAACAAGAATACTAATTTCAGTCAACTACTTGTGTTCTCTAAAATTCAACTGATATATTTAAGTAATTTACTATACTTTAAATTATGTATTTGAATTTTTAAATCAAACATATTCAACTTTTAAGAATAAGATAATTCAGAGTTAAAATATGAAAGCTAATTAGAAATTAATTAAATTAGAGAGGAAATTTAATTTTTGTTAACATACTTCAGGGTTAAACTGCTTAATTTAAAACAATGAATGCATATGATCTAATGCCTCATACAAAATAAAATATATATAGGCCCAAAATGTGTGTACATTTTCTTAAAAATTATTTTGTAATATTTTAAGTTTCAGTTACTTAATGCAACTAAAATTGTAATGGTAAATAGCTTGTTCACTTATTTTAATAAAATTCAGATTTGCTAAATGATAACTTCAAGTATTTTTGCTGTAGAGTACCAAAAGGTTTGGAATTTTATCAAAATATATTCTTAAGTTAAATAATTTAATGTATTAAAACCAGTAAATTTATAATCTCATTAAAATATATTAATAAATTTATAAATGTATTTCATTCACAGAATAAGGAGTTCCTCTTTCTATTCAAGCTGATAGATTTAAATTACATAATAATTTTTTTCATTCAAACTCCACAAATCTCATACATGATTTTGATTGATAATTGTTTCCTAATAATTCAACTAATTCCAATAGAACAATGATTTGAATTCAAAATAATTATATAACAAGTAAATCGTAGTACATAAAATGTAAATAATTTTGTAAAACTTTGTAATAAAGCTTTCTTCTCGTAAATTTTTTAAGTATGGAAATTGTTAATTTTATTATTTAAAATGTTAATTTTATTAATCCTATAACTAGATAAAGAAAACTAATATTTAATAAATTATTGTTTTACCTTATCACCTATACGAGTGATCAATAATTTAAATAATTCTATAATATTATCCCTCACCCCAAGCTTAATACTGAGTTTTTCACTTCTTTCATCACAAATTTTAAAAGGGTTTTTGGAAATATTAATTTCTCCCATTACTTCTTTCAAGACGCAAATGATTCGCGAGCTTTAAATGAATAACTTTCACGATTCGGAAGAAATAAATTCGGGGAGAGATACTCAAACATTCCCCTTTCTCCCCTTAAAGCTTTTAATCTCATTTTTCAAAACGGTTTCCCCCTGACTTTTTCTCCCTCTTATTTTAGTTAAACCTAATTGGAAACGTATATTTTAAATAAGTTGCTAAAAATATTCCTCGCTAATATCTTTGAGAAATGAGCTCCCATTCAATCCGAAAGAATTTCGTGAAGAGAGAAATGGTGATAATAAAAAAATAAACTCGAGATTGAATTTAGAAAGTCTTGCAATAAATTTTAAATTCGGATCACCAGCCTTGATATATTAACTCCGCAGGCTTTGGGTGGGAACAAAGAACATCTCAATTAAATTTAGTATGCAATTTGATATTTACATTACTTTCTCAATCTAATTTCTTGGAAATCAAATATGAATAATTAATTTATTGAAACTTATTCGACTGCAGAAAGTAAAACAAACAAGATCTTTTTCTTTAACAGTTTTTTCAAATCGTTATTTCTAAGATACGATGAGCAAACACCAATTACAGGTGAAGAGTTATTGTTTGTTATTTTTTACTGCTTGTTTTTGTGTCGTTTTTGGTGTGTTTTCCTTTTTATTTCATCTGTATTGCATTCATTTCGGAGGAGATAAATCAGTACTAAAGTTTTAAAAGCAGGTCCGCCGATGCGTACTGTAAATAAATGATGACAGCAAGACTGTAACCAAATATTTGACATTCAAATGAGCAATTTTCTTCCAAGAAAACAATTCCATGCCTTACGCTTTGGGGCTCAAGGGATCCTATCTAAGAGATTAAGAAGATTTGCTTCGATCGCAGCCACTTTAAAAGGCATTAGGACTCCAAAAATTTCTCCTCCAACCAAATAAAAAAAAGCAGAAATCACGCGATCCAACTGTTTTTATAAATACTCGAAAAGAGGGACTTAAATTAAATACAACTCTGCGCTGAATTTTAATCATTAAACAGGGATCCCCGCCGATTTGCAAATAAATAATTGGTTTAGCTCATAGGTGTGTTATTTGAGAAGCGTAAAAACACCTTTTAAAATTTTGATTCGGAAATTAATTCCCATCCGTGCAAACAAACGCTGGAATAATCTTTAAATGCTCTCTCAAAATCAGCTTTTTAAAAAGATAGTTCCAAGAGCGGAAATTGGGCAAAAGAGGATGAGAGGGAAAAAATTGAGTCGGAATGTGTTGCGTTCGGTTTAGTTTACATTGATGAACCTTCCCAGGAGCGAAGAGTCGTAGGGGAAATCTACTTTTTTTCCCTTTCCCCCAATGGAATTTTTGATGAGAATTAATCTTTAATGTCGATTTCCAGCATATTTCTGACTGCTGCGATTAACAATTCACCAGGTTTTAGCACCCGAATTCCCCTCGAGATGAAATTAAATTGAATTCTTCATTAAGAAATAAACTCCGCTTTTGAAATATATTCCTCCTTGTCTTTTATTTAAGGCACTCGGTGAAAAAAATAATTGTGAAGAGATACTCTTCATAGTTGATTAAACTTCAGCTATTTCATATGAACAAATATTAAAATTTAGCCAAAGGTTTGGAAAGAGCTTTTATCATGAGTATATTTTTACATATGGTTTTATGATCTAAAAGCAATAAATTCAATTTAGTAAATTTTGCGTGAGTTTGACTTCGCCCAAAGCGGTTTTCATCAATTGTTTATTTTTCAAAATTTAATTAAACTTTTTTCAAATTAAGCACTGGGACAGCAAAGAAGATGTATTATTCTTGCATTTAAAATATTAAACCAAATCGGATATTTGAAATTGTTTTGTATTTTTCTATTATTTTCTATGCTAGGATTAAGAGATTTGAAATAATAGAAAAGCAAGAATCAAATAAATTCAAAATGTTTAATAATAAAATAACATATTTTTTAATTAAACTATGGCTTATGTGAATTATTGAAAAAATAGAAATGCCTTATTTAATCATTAAAATTTATGCTTCAGTTGCGTTTTTTGTAGCTTAACATACAAAACAGGAAATTTTTTAAAATAAAAGAGTTTGTTCAAACGAAAATGTGATATTTTTATGTATGCTTACGAAATGAAAGTCCTTGGTTTTTTAACGTAATTTAATTCTTTTAAATATTTCTAACTTAAATGTATTTTTAACTATAAAATTTTTGATTTATTAATTGACTTCAAGAAAAAAAATTTTTTTTTATTATATTTCATGATAGAAAAAGCTTAAATTAAAGAATATAGTAGATAAAAGGAGAATCATTTTCCCTTTTCATAATGTTAAAATTGCATCGAAAATTCATTTAAATAAATCTAAAATATTTTACTTCTTAAAAATAAATAATATAAGAAAATTTAATGTAATTTATAAACCAGATCTAAATGGTTTTACTATTCAAAAAGTTTTGACTAGTGTATAAAGGAAATCCCGTTTGTTTTGAAGATAGTTAAATGATTTGGCAGTTGTGAATTCGTTCCGTGATACATATACACTGTCACGATGACTAATTTTACAGATTTTAAGCATGTAAATTCATAACCAGCTTCCGCTAAGGAAATGCGGTTTTAAGAATACTGTATCATGTTTTTACCTCTGTATTTTAATGTATTTCAAAAGTAGGAAATTACTTGTGGTACTTCACAACTTGAAGTATGCTTTTTTAAAGATATTTCAAAAGTACGATTTATTAAAATTCATAAATTCATAGATTATTATAATACATGATAAAAATATTGATATAATTAAGAATATCATAAATAAGTACTAGCTTTAACATAAACAACAAAAATTAATGATAAGAATTAATAATTATGTTTTTACTCTTATATCTAATATTTCTAAACTTAATTTATTCTTGAAATAATTACAGAAAAACACTTAAGTTGAAAATCAATATATATTAATTGATTTTCAAAGTAATTTATAAATCAGTAGTAATACTTTAGCTTATTTATGATTTTTTAATGAAATTTAATATTTTTAACTCATTTAACGTAAAGCATAGTTAACAAGAAGTTCCACAGTTTTTCAACTGGAAATTACATTTAATGAAAGCTTTCTAATGTTTCTTTAATGGAACTAAGAAAAAATAATTAACTCAGTTAAGTGTACATTTAATTATATTCACTCACAGCGTACTACAAAAAAAAAATATAATGATGTTTAAACGCTTGTTATTGCGAATGCTTTGATCAAAAAGAACTCTTCATTTAATATTAAGTTTGAATGCCAATTGATCAAATATACTGTGAATATTAATAAATGCAGTGAAGTACTGTATCAGAGAAACGTATAAACAACGAAATTTTTTCACGTATATTCTTTTTGTTAACAATTTCAAGATAATGTCAACTACGGTATAATTGATTATTAGTAGTTATACAAAATAATAAGCTATAAACGCAACACGGCCTCCTCTCATTGTATAATGTAACGAAATTTTATTAAGAGAAAAACATTCTTTGCTATTTTTCTCCTACCATCTGCTTTTGTGAGCAGAGCATAAAAAGTAATAAATGTAGTCATGAATTGCTAATTGAGAACGAAAAGAGGAAATGGCGTTTATTGTTTTATGATAAACATATAATTGGTGGAACATCCATCTTTAAAATATCATATTGAAGTAAAATCAATGTTAAAATAATTTATTCATTATTGACAAAACACAAATGAAATTTATTAATATTGTTACTTTTGTTAATGATATGAAGTTTTCCCTAAAAAAACCCCATTCTATTTGATTTATTTGGTAATCTAGAAGATTGAATTAGTTATTCTTTCATTTATCATGGAAAAGTAACCAAGTTTCTCATAGTCGAAAAATAATTTTAGTTTTAATGCTGAAGAACTTGAACTTTTATAAATGTTTAACTATTAATTCAATTTAAAAATGAAAAATTCAAATTTGTAAGTGTTTAGAATCAAATTTTAATATTATATATATATATATATATATATATATTCTATCAAATCTCCTTAAATTTACTGAAAAGACGTAAATGATAGTTATTGTTGTTAAATGATAAAATTTATTAGTTTTATTTAAGAAAAAACATTTCTAAAGATGTAATTCAATATTGAGTTATATTCACTTATTAGAATTCCTTTTAAAGTTAAAGAATTGTTTTCTTGGTTATTTAAAAATTGCAAATAGATGTGGATGCTAAAGAAACTTTAAATTTAATATGCAAAAAATAAGACGCTTAAAATCATTATGTAAGTAACTCAAGAAAATCAAAATAAATTAATATTTTGCAACAAACTCTTGTTAACATAATTAAATATTGATATAAATTTGTGCAAAAGAAAAATTTATGTCAAAAAATAATTAAATTACACATTTTGGTGAAATTATTTTTTGTTGTATATTGATAAAACTATTTTTTTAAGTTTTGGTGAAACTTATCCAAAACTTTAACTGAATATTTAAAAAATTCGAACTGAATGAAAAAAAAGCAAAAATTTACTTCGGAATTTCGAATTTTCACAGGACTTTGAGATTCGATGCTTCATAACTTCAAATATTCCATACATACTAACAGTTCTAACTTCAGGGATTTGAAAAAAAATACTAAAAATACAAGAACCATTTAAAAGTTAGCGTTGAATTTATATATATAAAAAAATCATGCTTTGAGATTCACTTTATTCATCCAAACCTAATGTCATTAGTATATGATTCACATAGTATAACCACTTGAAGAAGGCCTGGCCTGTTCAACAGTTTTACAATGAACTTTTTTTACAACGCACTACAGAGAGAAAAGTCATATTGATCCACGTTTCAATTAGCTAAAGAGCTTGACGAATTCCAGGTTTCCCACACCCCCTACCAGGACGGCACGTGCATGTAGAGGGCATGTTTTAAACGTGGCAAATACATACTCTTTCAGATTCAACTGGAACTCAATTACATCACTTCCGCGACTAGATTAAAATACGGAAAAGAGACGCCAACTTTTGACGCGCTATTTAATTAATACGACAGAGGGCTTGAAAGAACTTTGAGGTTGTTTTAAAGAATAACATTGAGTTTCACAGAGACATCCCACTTCGATGATCAAAGAACGCGGAGAATTTAAAGAATTACATAACTCTATATAAATTTGAAGAGACTTGTCGAATAGCAAATCAATTCGAAGAAACTTTATTTCACGGTTTAATCAGATCTACAAAGAATAGAGATGACAAACAGATTATGATAATGAAAGTAGATTGAGTATTTGAAGAGCTAAATTGCTAACCCTCAAAATAATACTGAATAGAAGTTTTCCAAAAATAATAATGTTACACAAAAGCGTTCTTTAAATTAAAGATAAAATATCACAGAGTATATGTTATTTAACTAATTATTTACATTTGTATTCAAATAGAGTTTAACTTATATGATCAATACTTAAATTAAGTACAGTATATAAACGTTTTAAACCACTTTAATTTTTAAAGGAATGAATTTGTAAATTAAATTTTAAACGTATTTGCAGAATTAATAGTGTTTATACTTTTTAATTTGATTATTTCAATCCATCATTAATAATATTGTTGTTTTACATAAAAATATTTATAAAATTACATGAAGTTTTTACACAAAGCGAAATTGAAAAAAGTATTTTTGTAACCAGTTTCTTATTCATCAAACTGATATAAAAATGTCTAATTTAGATGCCTCGTTTTAATGGAAAATGGAATGCAAATGCTGCGTATTTTAATTTACCAGAATAAAAATCGCTCTGTTGAAATTAAGTGAACAAAAGCTAAATTTATCAATTGTTCTTCCTTTTAACTAATAGGATGTATTGCTATGAATGATGAAAATAATTAAATATTATGTAACTAATATTTAAATGCTGTATGAAAATAGTTAAATAGTTTAAATCTGAATAATAAAAAAATTATATATTTTAAATAATTTCGTATTGTACTCTACAAAAAAACAGATTTTTATTTAAAATATCGTTATAATTTAGATCCCTCCAACAAGTAATTTTGTCTTCGTTACAAATGTATGTAAATTAAATGTATTTATTTAATCCACTTAAAGTACGAAACTAACCATATTTTTTTCATATTTATAATCATATATATGGTCATTTCTAGTTACTGTTTCTTTTAATTGTCTTTAGGTCATTATAAGTGTAAGAATGTAAATCATTAGAGTGTTCAGATAAACATCTGAACAAAAACACTTTTATTCCACAAAACGGACAATAAATAATCATTTTCTTCATTTTACTGCATCAGTTTCTACAATATCATAAAAATTAACTGATTTTTCTTTAAAATATACAGGTCTCTCATGGCCAATATTTA
Organism: Latrodectus geometricus; assembly: GCA_026290005.1. Lineage (NCBI taxonomy): Eukaryota > Metazoa > Arthropoda > Arachnida > Araneae > Theridiidae > Latrodectus > Latrodectus geometricus. The sequence continues at coordinate 183,302 of JAPDSC010081635.1, read as the reverse complement.
CAGAAGCATGTTAAAACATGAAAATACAGAGTCAAAAGTTTCTTGAAACTGTTCTGTATTTTAATAATTGGTAATAAATTTTTTAAGTATTTTTTACCGCTAATATTACATTTTGCTCACCAAGCTGAGAGTGCTTTTCAGTACAAATTATATACTTTTTAATGCTGATTTATTATTATTATTATTATTATTAGTCCAAGCAGTTTCAATTAAATTTTTCTATTTAATTTCTATAATGCTAATGTCAATCAGATAAAATAAATGTTTTTATAGTTGATATAAATTTATCATGAAAATTATTTTATATTTGATATTAAGTAAATTCTCCAAAGTACAATGATTTTTAAAAATCATCACAGATTTTTCAATGTTAAAAACATCTAAGCAAAAATATTTTATTCCTCATGTTTATTATTTATTGCTATAAATATATTAAAATTTTCATTTTTAAAATTTTATTTTGAATTTTAACACAAGTATTCTCTTAAATATCTATTCTTTCTAGTATTTTAGGAAGTAAATATAAATTGAAAAATCATGCAGATATAAAAGTTATCATCTGTTAAATCAGTATGAAAATACTTTCATAATGAAGATTCATAGAGCAATAGGAATCATACTAAGATTTTTTCCCTGTGACTCTTTTGGTGTGGAATTCCTTCAAGTTAAAATTAATTTTGCGTAGATTACTATACGAATAGAATAGTTCTTCAAATCCCAAAGTAATTTATTTTATAAATATTTCCCTATTGTTGCACAAAATTATCTTTTACATGGAAAGAGAATTTTAGTGTGAACATTGTTGATAAAATTACTTTTGTTACATTCAGCTATCAAGTATCAACTCATTCTCTCAAAAATGAAATTAAAAATAATATAATTGTCTCAATCCCTTCTGAGACATTTAATAAAATCTAGAAGCTAAAATGTACTTAATCAGTGGAAAAGGAAAATTAAGTGACTATCATACATAAACAAAATGTAGTTAAGGCTGCTAACTATATAAAATGAGTCATTAATAAAAATTTTTGTAAATTGAAATAACCTTCGTCTTTAGGCAATTAATTCTTCCCTATGAGTCTGAATTCTATAGGTAATTAATTCTTTACTATCATTTTCATGAGGAGGCGTATCAATGTATGGGATCATATAATTCTCATGACTATTCTGATAGTTAATAAAATAGTTATCATTACAATATTTATTTATTCTTTTATTGGCAAAAAAAAAAAAATACTTTGTCTCAGTTTAATTTTGAAACATTTTCCAAAATAAACGAAAGAGATCTTTTTGTTTTTATAACATGTAGCTCTCTAATATTGTATTTCTTTACTAATAAGAAAACGTTTAGTTGTGGAAATTTCTTTTTGTTTACATAATAAGGTTTGCTATAATTTCGATTTTGGAGAAAAAGATAAAATATTGGGAGGGAAATTTAATAGTATTCTATTTGTATTTTTTTTTTATTCCTAAACATATGAACTGTAAAACTTGCTTATTGCTAAAGTTAAGAGACTAAGATTATTTTAAACAAAGATTAAGGACTTGAGAGACGAAGATTATTTTAGCAGCTTAATTCACATCACATGAGTCAAATATGTATTTCTATTGGATTACTATTCTACAGCTATTCTTTTTCAGCTACAATTAATTAATTTATGATATTTATTATTATTTATTTATATATTTAGTTATTGAAAAATGTTCCAGCACATTTTAAAAATTTGTCAGATTTTCGGGATAGTATCAAATTTGATTGACGTTTTCCTGGTCTCATATATGTACTGCACGTATTTCTAAGATACCCACGAAAATTATTGGATATTTTAGGAACACTATGCACAGACCTATTTCTATATTAATCACTAACCAATTTTGCAAAAGTTGACTTCTAAGTTTCTTTTCTTAACGATTTTTCATATAATAGTCTTAGGAAAGAATAACATAAATTTCGATGTGTTTATGGCATTTTTTTTCACTGCCACTTACATATTTCTTTAAACGTTTATATTACAATTAAATATAATTTTCACATAGTATATGTGAAATATATATGCTATTTTATTGCAGTATCTTTTTAATTTAAATTTTATTATAATGTTTTTTCTTACTGAATTAATCTTTCTCTGAGAATTTAAAAATTTACTTATATGAGCACTTTTTTATCGGAATACTTCCATTCTTTGAAATTCAAATATATCGATGAATATATTTTGACATAATTTGAAATAAGAATTCCTCATATGTATTAAAGTTATCTAGGATAGTGTTTAGTTAAAATATTTCTTCATTTAATCCTTAATTTTCCATCGCTTTTTATATATTTTAATGACTAATGTAACTTATTATTTAATTTTAATTAATTTAATTAATAACCTTAAGTAAAAAATTAATATTTTTGTGACTTCATTAAGTATGAATCTCACATTTTCACTACAAAGGAAATTTTAATTAGCGGAAAATAGAAAATAATGTATAATTGAATGTCATTCGTGTTTTCATCTTTCTTCAGAATTAATAAATTCTTATCCATATTTTGATTATAATTCGAAATATTATTAAAAATGCATATTCTCATTGGTATACAAAACCATAATTATAGATTGAGTCTCATTAAAAGCTTTATCAACATTCAAAGACAGCACAATTGATAACCGTTAAAATTTCTGTAATAACTATTTAACTTTTAAATCACGAACTGAAATGTAATCTTTACGCTTAATGTATGAGTAACAAGGCAAACTTATTTCCTTTCCTCTACCATTATGATTCATTTCATAATTTCCAATTAGAAATTTATATGAATTTACTCTAAATACCGTTCAAAGTTTTGTTTGTTAATTTATCAGTTTTTCGTTCACTTTACTGAAAGTTGAACTTCATAATGCACATACTTCTACACATACATTTCTTGAAAAACTAAAATCTTCTATCTTTTTTATCTGATAAATATATATGCGGTAAAATCCTTAGAATATGAAATAATTATTTTGTAAATACAAAATACTAATAAATTAAATTTATAAAAATTATTTTTATTTCTTTACCAATATAGTTAGTTACTAATAAATACGGAAATTAGTAATTTGAATATGTTTTCCAGATATTTACTTCAGTGAAGTTGATTATTAAAAAAAAGGGAGCTCATACTATCTTCACAAGTGTAGTACATGCGCAGGGTAACAGTAATTTTTTAAATTCTTATATCTAATCTATATAAATGAAAGTTTTTATATGTATTTTTGTGTAAAAAATAATTACACATGTTTAACATTTCACCAAAAATGTCCGCATGACTATAAAAGAACTCACGCACTCAGGAAAATAATATTTATGTCAATAAAAACGAAACTTTTGACGCATTAATTAAACAGTGGATTATCATTCATTTCAGTTGAAAATCCTTTTTTTTTTTTTACTTATTATTTTAACCTCATTACTCATTCCTAGTTTCCATTTTTGTGATAGGAAATGCAGTCAACATTCCACTTCAAAATCAATGAGGGTGGCCGCTAGCCCCGGTACTCAGCCACCGCATACCGTGAAACACGCATCAAGCACCGGCACATGACGAGGGCTGGTGTGCCGCGGCACGCGGCATGCCACAAAATGGTCACTTTTTACATACTCTGTAAGCCACGTGACCAACTCATTTTTATCCTCTATTAGAGTGACAATGCTTCGCCAGGGGTAGTCGTCTGGAACAGGTGTTCGAGTGGAATGAAGTCAGCCCCTCTTGCCGTGGGAAACCCCTGTGCTTAGGCGCACCCACACATTTTAATTATTTTTTATAACTTGCAAATAGCACAACGCATGGTTCCATTGATACTCTTAAAATTATCCTGGAACAACGAATCTAGCCATTGTCCTCTTGTCACAAGTCAGTAGCTACCTTTTTTTTTCTTTATTTATTTTGAGCATGATTGTAAGTTGGTAAGTTATTTTCATAAGTCGTTGAGTATCAACACGCACTGAATTCTGAGTAAATTATGTCCATTAATGACGACTAACTCTATTTTGGAAAAATACAATACGCCAAAATGTCTATAATAATAAATTATCCTTTTGTATAATCATTATCGATTATACAAACATAAGCATATATATATATATATGACATTGATTCTCCTGCTACACAAATCGCAACGGATTGACTTTTTTTGTTAACGAACATTATGTAAATAATTACTTCTTTTAGATTTTTTGTTATGTTCCAACCAGCAATTTTCAAAGAAATCGTTCCAAGAAATATAAATATACGATTAAATTCTAGCGCGGCCGTTGAAATCAGACTATCGTAAGTTGGTCTTCCAAGAGGGTGCGTTTCAACGGAAAAACGTCCGACGGTAAAGCTCAAGTCACAAGAACGTGATAAGGGCATTACCTTCCCATTCTAACGTCACCCAGCCGTTGTTTTATCACCTATTTAATGGGGGTTTTGGATTTCCGGTTTCATTTTGAACTTTCAGCTAAGCCTGTGTACTTTGAACTTAGTCATTTTCAAATGGAAGGTTTTTGTCCCATTTTATTTAGTTAATATTAGAATATGGATAGGAATTTAATAAGCGGGAATATTTACTTCCTTTTCAATTGTTGTTGAATCATTTCTGTGATATATTTAATCAAAGTCAAGGAAGTATATTTCATTGAATTCGATTAAATAGTTAATTTTAAGTTACAAATGCTGCAAATTATATAATAATATGTGTCACTCATCATACTCAGAAGTTTAAATTATACTGAATTTGTCTTCTATTTGGTAGAACTAATACTATACGCAACGTTTTCTGTTTCTTTGACGAAAAGATAAGACTTGAAAATTCTTTGTAGAAAGAAATAAAACAAATTATTTTAATAGTAATTGATTTAATAGAAATTTCAGTAAAAACTAAATGAGATTGCTGATATTTATACATATTTAAAACACAACTAAAATTATACGCATTGTTATAAACTTCATTTCCAAGATTTTTAAGACAAAATGTTACATGGAATCCATAATAAATTGTATCCATTAGTTTTGATAATTTTATTATTTTATCTGTTAAAGCTTGTGTAAGACACATCAATATTACGATTACAGTTTTACTCGTAAAAATGTTGTCTGCGATATAGTGCTTACTTTAGCTCTAAGAAAATTAAATTTTATTGATGAAACTTTAAATATTAAATTCAATGTGTTTTTTAAAGAACAAAACAGTTATGTAAGGAATTTTGAATACACTTAGAGATAAGTTTTGAATTTATACAAGAACAATCTCTATTTAATAAACCGTTTCCCTTTCATGTTAAATAGATTATAAATCTTTTATTATTTAAAGAATAATAAAAATAGTTTCATAAATTTACTTTCAAAGATATTCACTTGGAATATTTAATAAAAAAAGATATTTCCTGCTAGATTGCAATATATAATTGGGGAAGTCATATATGTATGTGTGCTATATTTTGATTACTAAATATAATTGGGAAAGTCACATCAATGTGATATCCGAATGAATTTTTAGTATGTCAAATACTGCAATCACTGAAACTTAACTTTTAATTTTTAAGAATCTAGTACTGCAATTCCTTGAAATGGGAAATGGTACAGTTATTTTATAATTTCAAAATATTTTAAATAAAC
>JAPDSC010081635.1:165910-177576 GCA_026290005.1 Latrodectus geometricus | reverse complement strand
ATATATATATATATATATATATATATATATATATATATATGCTTGTAGACTCTTAAATATGTTTCAAAAATGAAAAAACAAACTAATAAATAAGTGAAATGCAAGAATGATGCGCTAAGAGTTGTGCTTTGATCACAGTAAACTACGAAATAAATTAGAAAATTAGGTTCTTTTTTATTTCTTTCATGCAAGTACACAATTTTTAAATACGCAATAAAGAACCTGTTCTTTGTGCTGTAAAAGGATGACGTTGACTGTAATAACGTCATGTCCTTTACGACAGCTGCAGATGATAGCACACCTGACACGTGCATTTGCAACCTGTACTTCAGCTATTCTGAGGTTAGCTCTTCGGACGCAAGAAATCACTTTAGGTGGAAGACACTCCAGACCAAAACTTTGAGTACTGAATTCTGAAAATAAATATGAAATAAATGACGTTCGTAAGAGATCTCTTCGAAAATAACATTTTCTTATAAATATTAACTCTCTTTTTAAATGACATCTTAATAATTTTTTTGTCATTTTTGCAAAAATCAAACATAAATAAAATCTTACAAAAATATTAAAGATTTAAATATGATTGCATTATATTTTTCATAATTTATCATTAAAAATATAATAATGAGAAATTTTATGTCTAAGGCTTTTAACTATTTTCTTAATTTAAATTTTTTATTTTATGCCTTATTTTGAAAGACGAGAGTGTTTTAAAATGCATTTTAAAAATATTTTTTTAATCAATTTTATTGTAATTTTAATAAAAGATAAAAATTTTCCTTTTTTAGTAAGAACATTAAAGCTTATGTTTATAAACAAAATATAAAATGGTTTGCTTTAGCACTGTTTTTGAGCATATTTTGTATATGGAATTATAAGCATATTGAGTTGGTTTACCTTATTTTTTATTAATTTTTTTGTGTACTAATTAATTTTTAAATTTTGATCTATAACAAATTCAATGCTTATTCTTAATTGCATTATTTTAAAATTATTCAAATTTATAAAATTATGAAATTTGGAAATTAAAAATAATATTCTTTTGTCTTTGAGTAAATACTATAATTACAAGAGATAGACGTTCAACCTATCAGTATATTTTAGTCAATTGTTATAGCTACTCGTATTATCGAGTATGATGTGTTTTAAGCACATTTAATAATTTATCTGCAAACTGTGTTTGAAGAACCTTCTTTACTTAATTTCATTATAAAAATCCGTAATTAGGAAATTAATTCCCCTTACGCTTCAATCTTATATATAAATATATATATAAAAAAACAGAAATATAGTTTTTGTTCCAACGCAACAGAGAACTTTTTCTTTTCAATGATCGGCTGAGCACAATAACTCATAATTCTCGCGTCTGTGTGGCTTGGACGTTTTCAATTCAGGAGAATTCACCGCAGGCTTTTAATCGTATAACCTGCAAATAATCCACTTAAAAACAGGGTCTATCGCTTAAAAAGATCTCAGGAGCGTGCAAAGTAATGTGGGTGAAAAAAAAAACTTGCACACACTCTGCTGCTGAACTCTCATTTGCATATTCATGTACTGTTCTAGAGAGCATGAAATTCATTTGCGTTGAAATCCGTCAAATTATGATTGACGTCGCCAAAAGTGCAGGGGATAAAAACTGGGTGTTTACTGGATTAATAATAAGCTCTATCGTTCAATACAACACCACATAAAGCTGTACTGGTTGTGATCCGGTTTTATTCATATATTTTCACGGAACGCAGGAAAACCATTCTCAGTATTTGATTTCTGAATGGTAGAACAGGTTTTGAAGTTTTTGCGTAACAGCTTGGTAGCGACGTAGGGGTTTATTCCCCCCCCCCAGTGCTTTTATTGGAGTAGTGTTTAGCTAGTTTGTGTTAAGGGCATACTCTAAATTGGAGGTATTGAAGTGGTTGACAACTAGCTCAGGTTGAAAAACTAGCATTGATGGAACTATTTTATTTATTTATTCGTTGCCAGCCAAACTATGAATTAAGGGCACTATGTGGAGATTACATTAAAAGTTTCGAATTTTCTGTCAAAGTGCGTGAAACACTTATACAGATTTAAACTTAAGATATAAATTTTTGACAGCAAAATAATATGGTATAGAAATAATTAAAAATTAAGCCTTTTTTAGTTTTAAGTAATTATTTATAAAAGAAAAGCAACACTAAATAGTTTGAATTATAAATTAAGATCCATGACATGATATTATAAATTAAATATTTAATAATATTAAAGCAAATTTTAACGTTCTTTTGACAAAATAAGAAAAAGAAAATTACAGAATAAAAAATAAGCATGTGTTGTTTCATCATGAAATCTATATTTTCATTTTCATAATGGGTTGTGGTTTTGAACATTATGTTTATTAAAATAGATTATTTTTCTGATCAATTTTTATCTGCGCAAGCTTTCAAAAATAAAGGTGATTAAAATTCAAAATTTTTTATAGGAAGAGAATTATTTTATTTTCAAAAACATTGATCATGAATAGAATGTAAAATGTTTACCATTTTAGAACATTTGAGAGCATATGTTAATTAGATAAAAGCAAATAATTATTTGAAGTTAACTTTTATTTATCAAAGGGATATTTTAATAAAAGGAATTATTAAATAAATTGATAACAATCAAGAACTATCAATAATTAACAATTTCAATTAATTAGTAAGCTTTGCTTATAATATTTATTAACAAATTAGGGTATAAATCAAAAAAACTATTTTTTCCTTTGCTTTGAGAAATAAGGTCTGAAAATTAAACTGGATATAACAAAAATATGTAATAATCATTGGAAGAAATTAAGACAGTTAAAAATAGTTGATTTTGAAATATGATAAGTAGATATTATCTATCTATAAATGATTACACATCTTGTTAAAAATAACTTCAAATAAAACAAAAAAACTGGCGAAAAATGAGCTTATATTCATAAAATATTTAACTTTTGATCACGTTCAATCACTATACTACTGAATATAATTTTCGCACCCAGACAGACTATGTTTATTCTGGGATAATTTGCATAGTTAATTAAATTGGAAATGAAAGAAACGCAAAAAGATTATAGTTTCAGATAATTTCGTTTTTCAGTTGCGTATCTTCGTGTTAATTATTTTTGCTGTGTGTGTTTTTTAATCTTTCTATTTCGAAGCCTCTATAATGAATCATTGTGAACATGTGAATAAGGATGCTAATAGTATGCAATAAGATATATATTTGTGTGTGTGTGTACTTAAGAGTTTGGTGGGTGTCCGAGCATCAACAGTTCTATTCTCTTTTCAATTATTTGTTGAATCGTTATCAAAATGAACACATAGTAATGACAAGATGTAGTTGCAATAGCATGCTTCGCTGTACTTTAAATTAAGCTCTACCCATTGGGTGAAAGCTGCTGAGTGTAAGCCTTCGTAATTTAGTAGCAGGTACCAAGCAGAAGACCCCAATACCTGACCTGCCACTCCTCTCCAGAGGTAGCATTTCACTTGTGCGACATTGCGACCACGACTCATTTAACATGACGCAGACGCTTTTGTTGAACACAGTAGATTTTCTGTGCAATCGAGATTCTAACTCACTGCTTTCCGATAACGATAATGGCGCTCTAATCTACTAGGCTACCGCGGCCTAGTTACAAGATGTGAAACTGACAACCCTAAAGACACATAAGCTCCGTTGACCATCTCGCAAGTTATAAGTGACAAAGTTTTAACTTAATTTCAACCCTATGCATCGACAAGAAGAATAACAGGGGAACAAACCATTCAAAGGCAGAATATAAGGAAATAATTTTCCTGTTAAATAATTAAAAATTTGTGTGTTATTGACAGATTCTATGGCTTCATTTCCAATGGAACAATCACTTTCATTAAACATTCAAACAGTTGAAAAATGTTATTTTTTACGAATATTTATTTGTTTTACAAAGCTATGCGCAAGGAACAAAGATTCAGAAAATATTAAAATTTCGGTATTATTCGCATATCAACATCAAAAAGATATAACTATTGGCAAATGCTTGTGTGATAATTTGTTCAGAGTGATAGAGAAATATTGAATTTCATCCAAAAGCTTTTCGACAAGAATAATCTTATCGCGGAAATGGAAGAAAATTCTACAAAATACTATTGATGACGTTTTCAACATAAATCTTTCTTGTCAGGCCAAAATTTCCAGTAAAAGAGGTCTCGATTAAAAAACTCTCTTAACTGAAAATTTTGAAACTGTACTCTAAGGATACTTTAAATCACATATTTGTGGTAAAATTTTTTTATTAAAATAGATTAAATGTATTTTAATAATGTGTTTCTGTATCAGCTTCTTATTTTATTTTATTATTTATTATTTTTTTATTGTAAAACCAGTGCATATATTTTTAAAAAGATAGTTAAAACTTCTGGGCCCAATTTTTAGAACAAAACCCTCAATTTCCATCTTCACTTCTTATAAAGAATATCTTTCCATATAAAACCTTTTTTATATAGGAGTCTAATTGATCCCATTAAATGCCTACTATTTCAGAGAAATATTCTTAGAACGAAATTTATTGCTTTAGTTAATAAACTACAAACAATTAACTTCATTTTTTAAGAAAAGTTTAAAATTATGGAAAATGTTCTGGAATTTGGTTATCAAATTTAGCCTTAATTCTTTAAGTAAAGTTGCCAGAAAAATAACTATCTTCAAATTTTAGAAAATACAGTGGTCGTTATTGTTGAGATTATGAAAAAGAAAAGTGATAAACATCTGTTTACAATTTTGATATTTTTAAAGATTTTTAAACATTTCTAACCATTAAATATTTTCAAACAATGTATTTCTTGTTCCCATAAAGACCATGACTGTTTTAAATGTTTTTATTTTTATTGGAGTAAAGCGAGGATTTTGTCTTAAATACTTGCGTAAACCATAAATTATTTACATATAATCATTTTCTTTAAACACATTTAAACCATTATAATTACGCAAATTTATGAAATTTTATTTTGTTGTTAAAACCTGACCAGGAAAAAAAATTCTAATTTTTTGAGTTAATTAGTTTCTTTTCTATTAGAGAATAAAGTTCGAATGTAGTGATTTATTAAATAGTTTTATAAAACATCAAATTTATGTTTCGTCATTACATTGTGATATTTCCTACAAATGTGTCGTTTTTTAATTTTAACCTTTTGAATTTTAATGAAATCAAATCAATACTTTTAAAAAAGTGACTCCAGTTTTCTAATCACAACGCTTTCATATTACAAATTAATATTATATTCAGTATTATTCTGCATTTATACTCTAAATTAAGTCCTTAAAAAACTAATTTATATTCGTACATTTTTCCATATTAAAAGTAATGTATAGTATTAAAAATAATGAAGGTAAATATTAAAGTAATAATCCTGAAGGAAAAAAGATAAAATCAAAAAACAGCAGTCTTTGAATTAATTAATAAGTTCATTTTTGAAAACATTAGTTTTTCGAAAAATGTAAACAAAAAATTTCGTAAAATAAATGGATAAAACAAAAATTTTTTGAGAAAGAACCGGGCATTAATTGCAGGTAAAAAGAAGATAAAAAGAAGAAGGCTCTTTTAATGCTAATTCAAATATCAATGAAAGATGCACTTTACATTTTTTTCTGCTTAATGATAAAAAGATAAAAACAAATATCATCTATTATTTTTTTCTGTGCTCAATCACTAAGATCGATCAATTTGTCCTTAATGACTTGGTGAAAACAATAAAAATATTTTTTCATTACTTCTTATAGATACTTTTTCTGAATCGTTGTATTTTTTGCTTTCAGAGTTTAATTGTTTCACTGAATAAAAAATAATTGCAAAATTTATTTCATTGTTGGTTTTATTTAAAAGGAATTCATAATTTTCATGATTATAATTTTTTTCTTTTTCTGTGTTATTTTTTTGTGAAGTTTTTTGTTAAATTATTTTTCGTGTTTTATAAAATAGTTAAATTATTTTTCATGTTTTATAAAATTAGTTAATTGTATTTCTGAAGAAACATTTTAGTAATTATGTATAATGTGCATTTTTTAAATATTATATTTTTAAAAAAATTACTAAAACGAATATAAATTGTAATTATAAAAGAGAAATGGGTATATAAGAATTTTAAAGCTAATTTTTCTGCTTCTAATTACATTTTTGATTTCTTCGTTTTATTTTATTTCATCGTTTCTTCTAAATTATAATTAAATCCGCACATTAATCGAAAATATTATGTCTTATATAGTCATTAAAACACATTGTCTTAATCATACATAAAAGTCTTCTGATTCCTACAAAATTTAAATTGTTAAAATTTTTAACTTGAATATTCAACTTTAAGAATAATGTATAAACTATAAAATGATTAATTTATAAATTATAATAGCATTTTAAGAAAAACTCTTACTAACCGTTATTTTTATTCCTTATTTATAGCATTAAATTTCATTCAATTTCATTTCACGACACAGCATCGCAATTATTTACTCATTTCGTATTTATTATATTTTCGCTTTTTCTCCTTTTTAAATATAGTTAATTTAGAACCAAACAACTTCTTCTTTTTTTTGGTATTAAATTATTTGCCTAGGACATATTAGGTATGTCAAACTATTCTTTGTTCTATTAGATAACTATGAAAAAGATTATGACCATACATTTATTTGTTGGGATGTTATTAAAAACAATACTTTCGTCGGAAATATTTCAACATAAATTCTTAATTGTTTTGTCCTGTTAATTAGAGGAGATTGAAACTAGATATTTTCCCCTTACTTCTAAATTAAATAAAAAAAGCGATTAGAGATGGCTAAACACATAATAGAAATTATTAACAAAATAATCGTCAATGTCATATTTGTCGCTTATTAATTAATACTAATTAAGTATACACAAATTCGTAATACTTTCTCATATTCATTTTTTTTCTTATGAAAATAGTATTAAATTTAAGAGAAGATTAATAAATATACACAAATAGTTAAATACAGTGCTTCACTCTTACCTATTGGCTCAAAAACGTGTCTTATGTTGATATTTTAAGATTTGATTTAAGATCGAATTTCAGAATTTTAGGAATTTCAATTTATAAATTCGTGTAGTACTTCGAGATTAAAACATTACAAAATTTTTATTTCACTGTTTCTTAAGCTGTTTTAAGAATTTTTCAATTTTTTTTCAAAAGTGACCAAACAATTTTTTTCGATAGTACTAAAGATTGATTTAATTCAATGAAAATATTTCAATGTTAGAAATTATATATTTTACAGACTTGTATTTGTGAACTTCAAAAACTAAATTATATAATGTAATATAGTTTTAAGAAGGCAAAAAGGAAAAATTCCAATAGATATCAATCAAATCAAATAAATAAAAGTTAACTGAAATGCAGTTTCTGTGATTTTTTAGGATTATGAGCATTAAGGGACAACAATAGCACGACTTCAATTTTTAAATTTTACCTTTTCAAAAATAATTTCCATCGATTGAAATAAGATTCTGTAAATCTATTTAGTTTCTTAATAATGTCTGACTGTTTTGTTGATATTAAAGCAGTTTCCTGTGATTGTTGACACAATTTGATACCGTTTTTTCCCCCATATTACAAGCATAACTTTACCAACTTTGATGGCATCAAACTTTAATCTCAGAGATCACATTTTCGAACCATTTTTCAAAGATTCCTTTTGTCAATGCCCCAAGTCCAAACAAGAAGACACCCGCCATTGTAAATGATTCGAAACCTTTCAAAATTCAGGGTAGGGTTGGAATGCATTGCCTTCTCAGGTACTATGAGTAAGGTCTGCTGACGAAGTTGTGAGAAGCTATCTTTTCTTCTTTTCTCTTCCTTTAGAAAAGATTCTTTTTCCTCTTTTCTATTTTCTCTCCTCTTTTCCCACTTCTTTCTTGTTCTCTTCCCTAGAGGGCATCCCCAACAGTATGGATGAAGACGCCGTTAATATCACTCCCGCTTGCCGTCTGTGCAAACAAACTCGCTAAGCCATCAAGGGATAAGATGCTTCTTGAAGCAAGAAGAAGCAAGCTGTTCCTGAATAAGAAACTGCAGTAGACGCGTTGAAATATATACGCTTATATAAATACATTGGATGTGATTGGGTTTGTAATGATTCCATGCCTTACACAAGCAAAAAGTAAGCGCCTTGAACTCACCCAAACCAAGGTTTTTAATCGCCGATTGTAAAATCCCTTTGGGCCACGCTGCTATGTTTCCAGGGGTTCCAAATTCATTAGTCAGGCAGTTTTTTTCTATTACTTTCTTCCATTTTTTTTAAATCTTCCTTCAGCTGGTCGTGGTTTGTAGATTTTTCCTTTTAAGCTAATCGGAAGAAAAATAACAATGTTCAAAGAGATTCAATTGCCAGTGGCGGACCGTCTCTTTTTAAACGACTATGTATAATTTTTACTTTTACTTCTTGACTTCTTCAACTTCATTCTCAAGATAAAAAGGAAACTCATTTTTAAAGGAATTCCCAATTTCAACTCAGAAGAAGAAAAATTTTTCGGGTAAAATAAAGGACATCTGAGGATTAAAAGACAGAACGTCTCTTTTTCTTAATTTACCAATTGAAAAACTTCTATTAATTTTCTTTCGTAAAAAAGCACAAATGTTTAGGTACAAGATTTTCTTTTTTAAAATCTAATCAATTTTCTTCACATATCCTTAAAAAATTATGGTTTTGGGAGGTATATTTGTGTTAAAATGTACCAATATAGAAATTTTAGTAAATTTCAAATTTTGTTTCTTGAATAATCAGATAAAGAAGATTAATGTTTAATAAGGTATACACATGAAACACACAGAGCTAAACAATTGAAATAATGTTAAACTATAATTTTCATTAAAGTTGATTTAGACAGTAATCTCACCACCTGAACTAGCGTGATACTTTACTTCAAACTTCCTTGCTATACCAACCCTGAACTGAATTTATTAACATGAATAGATTCTACTAACACGAATATCCGTTTGAGTATTTCTGAAGGAGTTTTTTATTTTAAAATATTAAAACTAGGGATTTTACTAGCTTGGTTATCATGTTCATAAAAAAAAAATCTCACATTTGTTTACTTGCTCTTTACCAAATTCAAAAGTAATCAATTCTTCAATTTAAACACACATTGAAACTGTAAGTTTATTTGAGCCAAAACATGTCTTAAAATGTTTTCCTTACCATAAATCATCATTTTTGTTTAGATAACATGATGGCAAATAGTAAAAACACATTTTTACTGTATCCAACAGCTCAGACTGCTTCTATTATATTAAAAACAAACTACAGTTTTAAAAATTAAATACCAAAGAATAATAGGAAGAATTTCATTTTATTAGTAGTTAAAAAGTTGCATTTTTAATAGTGCAACTGAAATAAATGACTATTATGTTAATTCTGTGACACATCAACTGAAAAATAAACAAAAAATTAAAGTAGGTTTAGAATGACTTAAGGTGGGGGTTATTATTGCTAGTAAGAGACATGTAAACGTCATAATATACAGATGATTTATGGAAAATAATAATTTCTTTCAAAAAGCTCTTATAGGGCTATTTATTTTTGAATATCAAGAAAGTATCATTAGCAATGCATGATAATAGGTAAAAAGGGGAAGATGGGCCACTAATGTTATAAATATAATTATACGGTATGATATTAGGATAAATATTTTAAATATTTTTTCTAATATCATACCGTAGAATCAGTATTTCCAGGTGGCATAGTGGCAGAGCTTCGAGTTCTCAAAGCACAGTTGACCCTCTGAGTGGGCAAGGGCAACTCAGCTCTTCAACCCTTCAATGGGTCTACTAAACTAAGTACTGTGTACCAAGCAGGCTTGGGAAATAAATACTTGGGTTGGGCGTTAGGCTGACTATCTAACCGAGTCATATGCTTCGCATTCCAGGTCCGACGATCATGAAAACAGATATGGGCACAATAGACCTCGGCCTCCATATGTTCTGTCGTGCCATTGAGTTTAGTTTTGACTAGGTATTGGAATTTAAAATTTAATTGCTTTCATTACATCACAACAATATTTTGATTTTTAAGATTGTCATTGTTTTTTTTAAAGGGAATTTCTCTCATATTAATAGTTACAGAAAGTTTATTATCAAATGATATAATGTATTTAAGGATGTGAAAATATAACATTTAATGATATTTATTTTTTTATTTCTATAGACTTAAAAAGTTTTAAAAACATATTTTCCTTAGAAATTATAGGCTCTTATATATTTTGTTCGAAACTATTAGTAAAGGTAATATTTAGCAACAAACTGTGTACTCAAGAAATTTCTTAAACTGAAAAACAAATTGCATTTAAAAATTTTTCATTTTGCCTGATTTTCTTGTGAATTTAAAATGTGATTTGTATAAAATTTCATACATTTAAACAAGCAAGTTGCCGCTAATATATCAATAGTGACAACATTAACAGTTTAAGCAAAAATGAATATTAGTATGTTAAACTAAAAATCTTAATTTAGCATCCGAGAATTTATATGGTCGGACTTTTATAAATTTTGAAGTGGAGAAAGAATTACCCAATAATACATTCATTCTATTAAGCCGGTAACAGTAAAGACAAGAATTTTTGAAATACATCAGACCAAAAATTCTATGAAAAGATGCAATGAAAATCGAATGAAACTTGTGAACGATGAGAATTCTACTAAACTTAATATCGTTGAAAGATATTTAGATGTTAATAAAAGATATGAATGATAAACATGAAAAATAATAATGGTGTTTCAAGTCTCTCGTTTTTATTAGCAAGACCTTATTAATGAGAAATTGATATAAGTATTTGGTTATTGAAATACTGGTATAATAGTTAAATAAATTATAGTTTGAAAGTCAGTCATTTTCAAGACCTACCTTAAAAATATTTTAACACATGAGAGAATAGTTTGAGGCCATTTTTAACACTCATTCTTTATAACCGAAAAATGTTTCTTAGAATACCATAAAATCGGAACATTGTTTCTTAGAACATTGTAAATGTTGGAAAATTTTTGTACAAAAGAATTCAAGCTAATTAGTTCACAATTTTGTATGTGATTTTAAAAAGAATATATGGTAAACTAACTCGAGAAGTGTTACAAAAAGTAAGCAGTAAAAACCGATAGTCGAACTATAGTAGTTGTTTCGTTCAAAGGTGAAAAAACCAATAAACAGTATATATAAAAATCTTGCCAAAAATATCTCAAATTAAATTTTTAGACTTATTTTAAAGAATGATTTTTTTTTAAATGTTTCATAATTTTAATAAGTTAATTCCCTTTTTGATTTAATATATTTGTTCAAAGCTGAAGAATTATAATTTTTTTTATCGTTTAGTTATGATTTGATTATTGTAATTTGAAGTTTGCAATTTTAAAATTTCTGTAATGTATTTTAACATATTATTTTATAATAGACTTTACTGGATAATAAAAGCAAATGAAACACTTTTTCAATAAAATTTATTGGAACATTGTTATATTTTAAGATTTGAATTTGAAGTACAGTACATTTGAACAATAAATTTTTAGAATGTTTTTTTTTTACTGATTTTACCACTGTGGAATATAGTTAACGCTATTCATATTTAGATTCAAAAGCTCAAAACAAATAGAATATTCTTTATTTATAAAGCTGCAGATATTGTA
>JAPDSC010081635.1:153501-165510 GCA_026290005.1 Latrodectus geometricus | reverse complement strand
CTTGACAAATGCTTTACTCAGTTTGAAAACAAATTAAATGAAATGCAATTAAAAAATTTTACTAAAATTTCGTTCAATTAACCACAAATTATTTACTTTTAAAACTATTTTCAATGAATGTTTCTAGCAAGTACATTTTTATATATTTCATAAGAGTTAATATAAACAAGTAGATAATTTTAATAATGCATTAAATTGCTTAAATTACTTTTTTATACTACCATTGATATATTATTTTAATTTTTGAATTTGTAAGCACAATTTTCAACATTCCAACTTCTTAACTACCCAGAATATTTAATGATCTTATTAAACTAAATAATTATTTATATTTTCACATTTATAGATAGAGTTATTTCAAGAGTTGTTTTCAAATAATAAACAGTTTTCCAAAATGTTACACCAATCAAGGGATCTTTGAAGAAAGATTAATACAAAATAAATAAACTTTAATTAATGTTTAATAAGTTATTTTAGATCTATAAGCTAAATGTTCAATTTAAATCTTTTTCTTCATATTCTGGTAGTTGTTCACTTAAAAACGGTGAAAAAGTATTTTAAAAGGGAAGGATAAATGAACATATAAAAATGTTAACAAAAATTTCAAAAAATTTCCTAAAACACGATATTTTTTATTTTGAAAAAATAAATAGCTATCGCAGAATTGAAATTTATTTCACATTTTTCTGAAATGACAAATATATTGTTGGGTAAAACTATAAATATATTTTTTATGAAACAGTTTTTATTATTTTTATAATTTTGTGACTAATAATTTACCATTTGAAAAAATAATTTTAGATTAATATTTATTATAGTAATTAGAAGTATTATGATAATAAAATAGTATATTATTATAATATAATTATAATGTATAGAATAAAGGCATTTAATGCTTTGTTTTTCCAAAAAAAATTATTAAAACAATTCATTAGAATGCTTTGATATTGTCAAAATTTCGGCGAATAAAGTCTGATTACTAATCTTAATTGATTAATGAATTTAATCAAAAGTTAATAGCTTCAAATGAGTAATTTTAATCATTTTAACAGTCTAAATGTCAAAACAATTTGGATGTTTTTCTTAGAAGGAAATGTATTCATTTTTAAATACTTGTCCTTATTTGTACATATTGGTATGAATATTTTTGGCAAACCACCCTCTAAACTATCTGTAGATTAGCTTTATCAATGTCGACTTTTGGTCTAACATTAAAGGAGATAAGTATCATACTTTTCTTCTTATATTTATCTAACCCTTGTCGTTGCTAAGGGAAACGCAACTCTTCATCATATATAAGTAATTAAGTTTTTTGTAAACTACCGAAAAATATCTTTTTTTTTTAAAGTTGTCGTAAGTGATATTATTAAGCATATCTCTTCCCTAGCAAATAAAATGATTATTTCTAAGAGCAAAAATTGGAGTCAAATGCCAACGAGAATTTCACTATATTATTCTCAGTCACTGAACATTTATTTAATGTTTGCTTTTTCTATTGTTTTTTATTTAATTATGAAGTTTTATAAAAAACATATATATGTGTTTGTTCTAATTGTTTAAATTACGGAAGTATTATATTTATCAAGGAGAGTTTAATCTTGGAATTCAATCTTATTAAAATTAAGAATTTCTTGGCTCTAATTTAAATTTTACAACATTGCATGCTTTTTACATTTCTATAAAATTATTCAGTAAATCAAACTAAATTCACAAAGAAAGTTAATTAGCTAGAAATTAATAGAATTTAATTTTATTATTATATGAAATAGATTTCGGTATATAAATATTTCTCCTGTATTCAAAATTATTGCAATATCTTTCCTCCTGTCAGAGCGAATGTGAGCTTTTTATGGTGCATATTAAGATACCATATTATTCTAATACTTTGTATATATATATATAAGGTCTGAAATTTATATTCATACAAATAATTCAATTTAATGGATGAATTTTATACTTAAACTTTTTTATTTGACTAAGATTTTAAGATAGCTTAAATTTTTATGAATTTATGTTTTTAAGATTAGAAAATATCTTTAAAATTCAAATTAAATTACTGTGAAAGCTTGATTTGCTACTAATTAAAATTTTTGATTTTCTTCAAATAGATAATAATAATTACCAGTGTCATATCTAACCACAAAAATAAAAAAAATTACACAAAAGATGATTCTTTTACAAAACGTAAAATTTATATAAATTTAAAAAAGGAGAACGTTGAAGTAGTCAGCTTCTAAAAGTTAAACACTTTCTTATATTTTTAGAAGCTAAAATTAACAATGTATTTGATTCCAGTTTTCTTGATATACTAGACTATATTGTATTTTTTAATGATTTTTTTTATCAAAAAATTCGAAAATACTTTATTATTCTTATGTTCTTTGAACACGCATAATTATAGTTATACAAAGGGATCTAGTTAAATAATCTATTGAATTTAAATAAAAGTATAAAACAAAGAACGTTAAATATACTAAATAAAATTCAGTTAACAATTTGAAAAATATTAATTTATCATTAAGTTAATATTTGTTAATCATCAAATAAGTTCACACAAATATAGCTTTAGAGTTTTAAGAAGAACAACAAATTTAGTTATAAAATAATATTAAACATTTAGGGTTCTATATTAATGCAATTGTTATTAAAGCCAAATACATAGATTGAATAACTTCTATCGTTACTATTCTTTAGAACTAAAATGAATATCTTAAAAGTAAAAAATACTTTTAATATTATATATCTAAGCTATTAATAATTACAATTTTTTATCATCATTTTAATTTCTCTTTCATAATAAAATATTTGCAAAACAATCTTAGAGGCATGATAAATGATTATTAATATTTTAACTATAAAATATGAAAAAATTATAAAAATAAATATACTATCTGTATCGTTATATCAATGTACTTAACTTTGGGTAAAGCAGTACCATTCATAAAGGTCTTTATAAAATAAAAATAACATTTTTTATTAAAAAGTATTTTCATACCATAAATAAAAGCATAGACATGTCTAAACAGGCATAATTATGCCATGAAAAACATAATTATTTCATTAACATACATAATTTTATCACCACTAAATTTAATAGTTACAGCTTACTAATATAAAATAAAAACTTGCAATTTAATTTTTGCTATGAAAACAAATATCTAACAAACATTAGATAACAAAAATTTATTGAGTATTTGATTAATTACCTTAAATAATAGTTTGTTACTTTAAATTGTTAAAACAGTACTCTGTATGTAAGAAAACATTTTTTTAAATTAAACTTCCATTGAAAACTTAAAAGAAAAAAATCTTCATTTCTTTGGAGAATATTAATCATTCTTACATCATCCAGCAGAATTGCGGGATAAAAGCCAGAGAAAGGAAGAAGGAACATAATTCGCGCAATTATCTGCAGTGAAGTTGTAAAAATGATTCCATTTGTAAATACCTTCCACCTATTTTTATCTAGTTGTTGCACTCTTGAATAACTCTGTACAGGAAGGACAGAAATGAAAAGAAATATGTAACTTTGTGTAAATTTGTTTAAGAGGCGAGCTCTGTCGGGATTATGTCATTCCTGTGTCAACAGGAGGGAAAAGGAGAAATGAGCAGTGTCCGCCGAATACACCCCCTAGTTCCGTTAGATGCCCCTCTGCCTGGTATCGTAGACATTTCGGCTTTTCGTAACGTGTCAAATAAAATCATTATTCAGTTTGCGTTGTTGATGCCGAATGCACTTTTCCCATCTGTCAACAAGGCAATATTGACTCTGTTTGCATTATCTGGAAGGATGAGTGACTTGTTTTATCATCGGCCAGCGCGGTGGAAAGAGTCGTCTGCTAACAAATAACTTGAATATCTTTCCTCTGCCCAGTCCTCACTCCACCCTTCCACCAAATCCCAATCAGCTGACTGTAAAGCACACACAAGCGAATCTCGGTCTTCGAATCGTAAGCTTTAAACATCGAACTTTTACCGTTCCAACAAATATGTAAATATTCCACCGTCAAATATGTACAGAGCGACCGTCGAGGACTGCGGAGTGCCAGAGCACTCAACGTCGGATTCCGCCGCTGACGCTGGAGTTGTCGATTCGCGCCGGATGAGGAAGACTCCTCCATGCCGGACTGGTCCAGGAGAGAAGCCGGCATAATATGTTTCGCCGTTGGTTGTTCTACAATTTTTCAGTTCGCAGGTAAGGAACCGTGACGAATTTTATAACAGGGCTAGCAGTCTACTGAAGGTAGTGTTTTAAGAGATTGAATAATACCTAAAATAGGTATTTTTAATTTGAAAGCATTGTTAAATAAAATAGGATTTTTATTTAAGTTAAATTCAAAATAAATATTTCAAAATTGCTTCTTATGTATTTGTAAATGATAGACAGAAGCAACTTTTTTTAATGTGTCCACATGTATACTCATACTAAAATATTTCAATGATATAAAAATTTGTTGATAGGGTGTGTACACAAAATTTTTAAGCTTTTATTAATATAATTTTGTTTCTCACCTTCTAAATTCTCGTAGAAATTTTTAATATTTCTTATATTTGAATTTATGCTAAAATTGTGGAAAACTTTACTTTTATTTATTTCAATTCAATGATGTAGCAACAAACAAATGAATAAATATTATTTTATGAGATGTATAGTTTATTTAATTTATTGTTAATTTCTTAAATTTAGCAATCGATTTTCACATTGTACATAATTAACTCTTATAAAATTAAATATTATTTTTTTTCAAGTCTTGGGAAATGATATGAGTATGCAGAGCTTTTTATTTATATTAAAGTTGCATGAATATTATCAAAAGCTTGGCTATTTTCGAATGAGTATTTTTTACTTACATTCATTTTCACAATAGTTTTTATCAAAAATGGATGAACTGCTAGTGAAAACAAAAATTCAGTCCTTATTCATAAATATATACGCATGTATGTATTATAGATAAATGTATTATAGAGTACATATTATAGAGAAAGATTTTTTTTTCTAAAATATTTAATGTGATTTTGTATTTATATTTTTTCTTCTGCACATTAAAATCTTTACTTACAATATGCAATTTCTTTTTATACTCAGTTTTGTGGCATATCTTTTTTTTCTATAATTGAGAAAAGATACTGAAAATCAATACACATTTTTATTTTTTTGTCACGAGTAACTGAAATAAAAAGATAAATTGAGATTTATACTTTAAAATTAGAAATTACAAAACACATATTTCCAATAAATTGTATCAATAGTAATATAATAATAATTATAAAATATTTTCATAATTAGGATTATATTACTATATCATAATTATATGTAATTTACATAATTATATAAAATATAAAATATTTTATATAATTATGTAAATTGTATTTAAAACGATTGTGTTACGCTGTGTTCTTGCACAGTAAAATGACTGCACACAAATGCATTTCAGACATGATTTAAAAAATGAAAATGGTTCATAAAGCCTTGTTCTCAACGAAAGTGAATTTAGAAAATGAACTTATAAAAAAACAAACAAAATTGTGTAATGTGAAACATAGAAATTGTTTATTTTTTCTTCTATTCATCAGAAAAACGATTAAACTGTATTTTTCAATGAATATAGTTATAGAGTGTTCTAAGAAAAATGCTTATATTCTATGCAATGTATATTTAAGTTTCTTTTTAAACAAATTAAATTAAGTTACTATTTTATATTTCCATGAGGTTTAACAGCATATTTGTATTCGCTAATTGTCC
This sequence comes from Latrodectus geometricus, assembly GCA_026290005.1. NCBI lineage: Eukaryota > Metazoa > Arthropoda > Arachnida > Araneae > Theridiidae > Latrodectus > Latrodectus geometricus. The sequence goes on along the minus strand of JAPDSC010081635.1, from coordinate 159,767 downwards.
ATTCATAAATGTAAAAAAGAAATATTTTTGCATTTATGAATGAATAGTAAAGACATTTATCCAAAGAGTCTAAGCGTATAGGTGTTCCCTATAAGATATTCATATAAATTCTTACCAGTGTAGAAATAGAAGTTAATTTTATTATCTCGAATCTGATTTATTATAGAATATTTAACATTTTTTTTATGTTAAAACGTTTAAATTTTCAAAATGTGGGATGGAAGTAATTTTAAATTGTTACAATTTTATTATCTGAGATTTGAAGTTCGTACTGGCAAATTTTGAAACTTCTTAATGTTAAAAGTTAAAAATAATTTAGCATCTGTAAAAGCACAAACAAAAATCTAATTATCAAAATCAGGGAAAACATATGCTCTTTTAAAAACTATCTTTGTTTGAAATATAGAACTCTTAATTTCCCCAGTAAATTGTGTAGAAATCAAAAGCTCCATAATCTACTTTCAAGAACATTTCTTCAGTGAAATTTTTTATAAAATATTTCACAATCGAAATATTTATGCATTGATATAATTGGAATTTTGATCAAAATTTGCTATCGAGTGGCAGTAAGTATGATTATACTACCAATCATTTACCATATTATAACTACTTATTATATATTCTTATTAACGTAATTTATATTATTCAAAATAAATTTTCTCAATTTATGTTCTGTTATAAAGAAAAAATTCTATAAAATCTTGTTTAATATAAAAGAATTACTAGTGGTTATTACTTTTAGTGTATGATATTACACATAAATAATGTTTATTTACTGGGTTAACTCTTAGAATTATTTATAAATTCCAGTCTATTACCAAAACTCTTCTTAAAAATCAAGCACGAAGTAAAAGTACAATAAACAATTCAGTGCTATGACATTATACTTTGTTAAAGTATATATATAGTATTATAGAAATTTGCTGTATGATTTTTGAAAAATTATGAAATTAATTATTATAAGAACTAGATTTCCTAATTCTGTATAAGCAATTTAAATTTTGTATTATATGAATAAGAGCAATCTTAATACTATTTTATTAAATACTGCTCTTATAGTCCACACGATAGGTGAGTATAGAAATAGAAAACAATAAAAAATATTAGCATTTGATCAATCTAATAATTAAAATAATTTTAGATTGAATACTCTTTATTTGATTACAAGCATAATTTACTATTTAAAATAAAAACATATTCACTAGAAATTTTTCTAAGAGAAAAAAAAAAAATGAAAAATTGAAAGTAATAATAGCATTAACAGAAAATATACTAAGCAAACATTTTTATAATTAGCTCACACAACATTAAAATGTAAGAAACAGGTTTACTGAATAATTATATAACCATCAGTTAAATTGATAGAGATAAAATTTTGTTTTTCATTACATTACAAAATAGAAATTTTTATGTTCTTTATTTTTTATCGTGGAAGCAATTTAAAATATATATTACATATTCCTCGTGAATTAATTTCTTTATTAAAATGATACAATTTACATAAAGACGGCAAAGATTCAATTTATCTATTATTAACTACATTATAATAATCCCATAATCAAACAAACAAAAAATATATAAGAAAAGCTAAAAAATATCGTAACTATATTTTTATCTTATTCAAGATTATTGAATTTCATGTCAAAAATCCAATAAACAGTAATCAAGAAGAAGCTTTTTTTTTTCTTCTTTAGACATTAAAGTTAGAACGCCTCCCTTTTTAAGAGCGATATTTACTTTTAAAACCAACAGTAGTCCCTGGAGTCCGATGAATAAAACTTTATCTCATGTTTTCTCGTAAAAAATATTATCTACATTCAACATTTTTATTCATTTTGAAGCAACTCTGCATTAAAGTGTTTAGTGTAAACACGATACAAAAATGCATGTATATTTTATTCATTATTTTATATTCGGTCTCCGATGTCATATTGCGAAATTAATTAAATATGTATTGTCATTCTCTTTCATTGGAGAAATTAATGAGCGTTTTCAATACTGTTATTTGCTGTTGAAATAAATTGGGAAATTTTTTTCTTGTTTTTATTAAACTGGTAAGAGAGACATTATAATTCATGAGTTAATTACGTGAAGTTTTGATCGTTTTATCAAATAATTTCTCGGCCTTCTATACTAGTTGAGGCCGAGTTAAAATTATTGAATTAAATTTCACCAATTTGTTTGTTTGTTTTTTTAAAAATCTTTGGATACAAGTATTAAGTTTGAGAAGAAAAATTGAATAGTAGTTATCTCATTAAAACTCTTTAATTATGTATACTTTTATGTATTCAAAGCTGCTAGCAAATTTAATCTTCAGTTTTGCTTTTGCTTTGTGCTCCTTTTAGAATTTAGTTAATTATGTTCTCATCTAGTTATGTCATTTTTTTCCATGCATAATATCTATGTTATTAACTTATTTAATGTTAACATTAGTTTTGAAACCGATGATCCTTTAAAGAAAAGAAAAGATAAATTTTCAGTGTTCATCTGACTGGAAGGTTAGAAGATCGATTCCTGTCTCTGTCAAAAATTTGCTCATTTATAGGGATATTATTGATATTTTTTCCGTGGTGGAATATTTAAAAAAAGAATAAAGATCTGGTCACATAACTGAGATTCAAAATTGCAAAACAACATATATTATCAGACTATTTGACGTAGACAAAGAAGGGCTTAAAGTTCTTCTGTAAAAAGTTAAATGAAAATATGAGACATTTGAAAAGCACTTGTTTTAGTATTAATATGTGTGGCTCAAAAAGAAAAGAATGCGTCATTTTATTCTTAAAAAATCAAGAATAAACAACTCATACAATTTACTATTATTAACTTACAGAGAACTATTATCGTTCCTGTGGAAAAAATTGTTGCTTTGAAATTGTTTTTTACTTTCGCATTTGAAAATATACATAAAAGAGTGCTTAGGAAAATCCAGTGTAACAATTTAAATTAAACTACACATAACACCAATAAAAAATTAATCTATTTGACATATGTTATTGAGGAAGTTATTAATTAATTTCTGTGCTTTTAATTTATTAGTTTCAGGAGAAATGTTACTGCAAAAAGCTGTTTACTAATATTTTGTTTCTTAAAGAGTGGATTCCAATAAATTTGTAAAAGGTGGACTGAAATTCGTTTCGAAAGGCTTTTCTATAATAGATTTTATTTAGAGGCTTAATATAAAAGTTGTGGTTTTTATCTAAATGGTTTCTAACCAATCTATTAAAAAATGTTGAGTTTTTTGTTTTAACCATAATCAACTTAATTTTATCTACACTTGAGCTTATTTTTACCTGATTGCTTGTTGATTATTTTATCTCGAAATAAATTACTTGATGTTTGAAACAAATGATTCCTTATTACTAAATCAATTTAGTATATTATTTAGCCCACGTTACTCATCTTCGGACAGCAAAAATTTGTTACTAGAAAAATATTTTTTTTTATAAACTCTAGATATAAAATAAATAGCTCTAAGATTTTTATTTCGTATATTTATTGTTTTTTATATTTAGTGTATTTTTTTCATACCTAAGGAAATTAGATCTATATAAAACAATCCACCAAATAATTAAAAATACATTATTTACAGCTGCAATAGGAAAATGTATAAGAATCGTGAATTTTTCATTTTTCAACATAAAACTAAATAGTGAAAAGTTTGTGACCAGTGGATTAACGAATTGATATTTTTGCCAACAGATAAATTTTGATAGCGGTATATAAATGATACGTTATGTTTATAAATATATTTAAATAATATTTAGTATATAAATATTATAAATAATATTTGTTTGTAGTGTTTCATATACATTTGATAAAGTATATGAAACACTAAAAACATTTTTGGTTGCAATTGATGTTTCTAGAGTTATTGAAGAATAGTTTTGCTATTAATATTTCAAATAAAAAAAATTCCTTTGTTTAGAAAAATTTCCTAATAATTAGGAAAAATGTTTTTTACTAAAAATTGTATTAATACTACATATTATACTTTTTATCGTATTAATATTAAAAATACTATTAATACTACAAAAAACTACTTTTCATTTTATTTAAACTTATAAAATAGATCATATTATTCGTTAAAATAGACTGAAAATATTAGAAAAGTCAAAAAAAAAAATCATTTCATATTTTTCTCATAAGACTTTATGACCTGAAGGAGTCTCTCAGTTTATTTAATTTCCCTTTCTGTTCACGTTGAATGGAAATTTCATTTTCCAGTATGCATTAAACATGAAAGTATGAAATATTTATTATTTCAGTGTGTGTATGTGATTAGTTTAAAAATATTAAACTGAATTGGTAATCACTCTTATTACGTTAGAATCTTTGCTAAATAGATGTTTAACATTAAATCATTGGTAAGAATATAATTTCATCTTTTTAGATTAAATGGTAATATTAGATATAAAATTCTGATGTTATTATATTAAATAATGAATTTTGTTTAGGTGGATTTCCCTTATTGTTCATTTTTAATTCATGTATTTCTTAAGCAATTTTTACTTGTAGCACTTTAATGTAAAGGAAATGTTCTACTTTATCACGTGATGGTGCTTATAAATGCAGATGGTTTCATCATTGTAAAATAACGTAATAAAAAAACAAATGAGTTAAGAAAGTTTTGGTTCTGTTCTATGTGATTTTTAATAATTATTTAAATTATTCTTTTGCAATCAGTGGCCAAATAATTTTAGAATTAAATAATTTCAAGAAATTATTCCAAATTACCTTCCAAATTAAAACTCAAAAGTCAGGGATGAATTCATAATCATGTGAAACAATACTTTGCAAAAATGAAAATACTAATGAAATACCTCAGAACCTGTTACGATATGTTAATTATATTATTAAAGCATCTTACTAACACATTATAAAACATTGAATAAATATAAATGCATTATTACATAGGTAGTAAAATAATCAATTAAATTTCAAATAAAATAACTCAATAAATGGAGTAGTACAATAGACAAAAGTAAAAAAAAAAAAAAAATTAAATAATTAATCATGATTGAATAAATAAAAAGATTTTTTTTTTCGATTTTAGCTGGTCACGCAAAATTTATTTGAATATAAAAATCGAATGTTTGTGGGAAATGAAAATAAATTCTAATATTTGAGACATTTTTTTTTCAATTTTCTCACAAATTTTTAAAAATACCTTCCCTTTTCTTAATTGTGATTTGAATTTACAAATTAACTTCTGAAAAAATTTTATGATAAATATTTTGAAACATATCTGGAGAATACTGAAAAATCTAATTTTTGCTTATATTGAATTAAAATATTACAAAAATACAGGGACACGTTAAGTTACTTTTTTAAGATTTATTTCATTTGATAGGTTTACCATGTCTAAGAAAACAAGGTCATTATCTATATCCACGAAAAGGCCAACATTAAGGACAGTAACAAAAAAGAAAAAAGCAGTCATTGAAATTACAGTTAAATTTTCAATTTTTGCAATTTATTAATGTTTCGAAAGCAGATTCTTCAGTTTTTTTAGAAAAATACAAATGATTTAAATATGTAATTTTCATATAAACTTGAGAATATGATTAGTAACTCTACTGTCTTTTCCTTCAAGTACAAAGGATAAACTTAAGCCTTCTTTTGCGAGAATATAGAAAAAAAATTTTTTTTCAGTTTCATTCAGTAAGAATAATAAGCACGAAATAACACAGGGGAAGCTCTTTGGGTCGATGTAAAAACGATTCTCCAAACCACAAAAATATCTTTTTGATGCTCTGCAAATTTAAGTTTCACTCCTCGCCTTACTTTACACCCGAGTCAAGATGAAAGAAATCATAGTTCGAACTGTGTCTCCTAGATGGCGCCAATCAAGTTACTTTATGTAGGAAATAGGATGCAAGCAAGAAATACTTTTGACATCTGGCTAATAGAAATTCATGAAAGCTGGAGTGAGCAAAAGTAAATATATGCCAAGATAAATGTCTCTTCGCCGGATCGAAACAAAGCTCAAGATCGTGAACGAGTGAAACGAATGCGGGCTTCTGATGCGGAGGGGTCCACTTATTCGGGCTTACTCGCATGAAAATTTAATTCCTAAGCAATTGCTTAGGAGTACCGCGCATTATATTTAACTCCACATTTTTATTTTATTGGTGATATGTTAATCGGAGTAAACATTTGTGGGCAATACAGCAATACTATTGAGTTCGTTTTATAAATAATATATATATATATATATATATATATATATATATATATATATATATATATATATATATATATAT
>JAPDSC010081635.1:136781-153491 GCA_026290005.1 Latrodectus geometricus | reverse complement strand
TATATATATATATATATATATATATATATATATATATATATATATATTGCATTTGAAACTGTATGCACACTTAATTACTTTATAATATCTCGTTGTTTGTTCGCTTCAGTCAACCTTGTTTTTAATTAGATCAGGTAATGTTTGAATTACGAAAACTTAAAAGATAGTGGATCAAAATCATATAAACGAGCACCGTAAGAAATAGTCTTTCCAGAAGTCTGTATTTTTGCTAAATCGTTGCAATTTTTCTTGGATGAGGTAATTTAATCATTTAACATTTTGACTTACTAAGTGTATATAAACATGTATAGTTCATTTAAAGAGTTAAAAATATTGCACACAAGGAAACCTTTACAGACCTGAAATATTTTAATAAAAATCAGTTGCCAAGAAAAATTATCTATAATGAAATTACTGTAAAAAATTCCTGTAATGGTACCAAGTATTGTTGACATACATCTCTTTATTTCAGATAAAAGAAATTCAATTTCAAATGATGCTTGATTAAAAAATGTTTGGTTTCCAAGCACTTAATCGAAAATTGCATAATGTATTAAATTATAAAATATAAATTATTGCAAAAATTTTTTATCTAAGCTCAATTGCAAGTATCTAGGTTATAATGTTTAGTAACAATAACAAATAAATTATACAAAACACAGTATATTTTCCTTCACACAATTGAATAACTTTACAAACATTTATAGCAATAAATTCCATACCAATATTCCTATATTTAATTTCCATCCCAATTCCCATCAATTTTATCCCAATTCCAATCCAATGCCAACCATATTTAATACATTTATTACCTTGTTTCAGATTTACTATAAATTTTAATTGTTAAGTTTCTGGTTTCTCTTAAAAAGTCGAGGATTGAATGATAAAAGCAACATTTTAACCAATATTAGTCTGTTTCTGATAACGTTATAAATATTTTTAGGTTTGTTCTTAAATACTTTCCAAGATCTAACACATTATAAACTTCTGATTAGTTATAATACAAAAATTAAGAAATATACTCTGATTATAATCTTATATAAATACAAATAATTATAATTGTTCAAACATCAAGAATCTAAGTTATTCATTGAAATAAACTGGTATTTGAGTTTATAAAAATAATTTAAAAGAACTAAAATGATCCTGGGAAATCACCGTTTCTCGTTTTCTAAGTATAATAAGTGAAGAATAATGAACTAATTATAGGAATTTCGAATAATTTGTAAGAATTATTCATGTTATTGAAGTTATTGAATTAATTGTTATAGTTTTAACCATTATATATATATATATATATATATATATATATATATATATATATATATATATATATATATATATATATATATATATATATATATATATATTTGCATATGCATACATAGAATTTATCTGTTCTAATTTACACGATCTTAAGCTTGAAACAATTGTAAAACAGTAAATGTTACTAAAAAAATGTGCAATGTAAATAAAGTGTAAACAATAAAAGTTTGAAATAATTTAAAACAATTGTATGTTAGCTTTTAATATATATTTATGTTTTTAGTTTTCTAATGAAAATTAATCAAAAAATGATAACAATAATTATAAATTAAAATTATGTGAAGAAAAATAAATTACAAGACTGAGTGTATGTCCATGAATGTATGTTAAATTAGTGTATTTTAGTTTAAATTTAAAATAAGATATAAATGGTGATAAGTAATTTTAGTTTTATGGAGGAAAAAGCATCTAAAATTAGTAGGAATTTCTATACTGTTTGTAATTAATTTTATTGTATCTTTAAAATGAAATCTACATAACAGAGAAATTACAAGAAGTTTCACAATAACTGCAACCTTAACGGAAAAACGATTCGAAAACAAAATTTTTCAGAACAGTGCGAGAAATTTTACTTTTGAAATATAATCGAATCATCAACCTTTTAGTAAAAGGAATAGCTGTATTTGCTCAGCTTTTACAGAAAAAAATGAATACATGAGGCTATGTACAAGTGTTACACGTCTGCAGCTGAATAAACGCTGATCCTAAAATTCAGATTCGGGGAAATTCTTTGCATTTCGTGCATCGTTATATAGAAGAGAGATCTGGCTCTGTCTTGCAAATCAATTATTTTTGCTTAAATTTTAGACCAGCTCAATAAGAATACACGCACAATGGTGTTAAACATGCAATGGTATGAGCAAAAAAAAAAAAAAAAAAAAAAAAAATCGGTATTTTTACTTTGATGACATTTTTTTTTCTTTTTGTGACTTTAACCGATGATTGTAACTTTATCAGTGTTATCACGCAACAAGGGAAAAAATAAAATTTTCATAATATTCATAGTTGAATATTGTAGTATTGCTGGTAATATTTAATCGAAGAAGTAATCGTCCATCAGAACTGAATACACGATTTGTAACGTGCTGCCATAACGGATTTCTACAAACAACATACTAAAGTTTTGGAAAACACTACAAACCACAAGTATTGTCAGAACGATATTATAATATCCATTGAATATTATGTTCCATATTTATTTCACTAATGAGATATTGTAAGCAAAATTAGGTATAAGGCACAAATAATTTTTTTAGCTGTACAACATACCTATTTTTAAATCATTGCTGAAAATTTTAAATCGCCTGATAAAATCTTCAGAATAGAATATATAATTTTATACAGAAAAAAATTAAACGTTATTTTCCTTATTCTTAAAATTGTTAATAATATGAAAAAGCGAGAATTATATTAAAAATAAATTTTAATATTTACCAATTTATTCATTACAAAACTGTTTGTGTAATATCTCCTACAATCATACTTTAAGCACTTAAATATAAATTTCTTTTAAATTTAAAGCGTTAGAATTCAATATTACAGATAATTTACATTAAATTTTGAATGGGATAGTCATACAATTTCAAACATTTGAGCAAATCATTTCATTGAGAATATATAAATTATAGAATTCTTGCAATGTAGTGATTTATTGTCATTAACATTGTGGATTGTTTTTTTTTTTTTTTTTTTTTTCTGAAACTGATATTTTACGTGTGAGTAATAAAAGCAAAATTTAAATTATATTTTAAAAAAACTACTTAATTTTGAATATTTAAAAACAAAAATCTAAATTTATATATATAGAGAGAGTTTATATATTAAAATTAACTTATTAATTTTAATCCCAACAGAATATAAAAAAACACTAAATAATTTATAAAACTGCAATATCTTTTCTCATCCATAGACATTTGAGATAAAGTTATCAAAAATACAATCAGCTTTAATTTACTGAGATCTCAACTAAAAAATATATTCAATTCCATTGCGAAATTTCTTTTTAAATAACAAATTACAAAAAGTGGCATTTTCTAACCTTGTTAGAATGAACAGAATTTTTAAATTCAATCTAGATATTTTTACAATCGAAAGTCATTGAAAGAAAGTTATTATGACGATTTTATCTCTCAAAATGGTGTAATTCTATTTTGATTACTTTAATTCAAAAGTTAAAAAAGTTTAAACTGATTTTACTGAAATAATTTAATTCCTTTAAACACAAAGTTAAACATAATACGAAAAAATAAAAATTGAATTTATTACGAACAAAATAATCTTTCCTTTTTATTGAATAATACTTTCAATCATAATAAGTTGAACATAAAATTTATATTTTATTATTCTTTGCTCTCTTCACTTAGCGTTTTAATATTTTTATTTTAGAAAGCTTAATACACAGAGATACAATATTTAAAGTGCATAAATTAACCCCTGTTTCTTGTACAACCACAAAGCGCAAATATATTTTTTGAGTTGTTTTCTAAAGAAAATGAAATGTAAGCAATTATTCGTAAATAAGACGAGGCGCGTTTTTAAAATGAGAGGTTCATTATTTTATTTTGATTTTTTTCATTTATTTGTTCCTCTAAAAGATTGAAACATTTTTCTTCGATAGCCCCAAGAATAAATAAAAAAAGGATGAAAAGCGTATTGAAAAATAAATTTAATTTGTGCTTGTGACTAATTTTATTCTAGAGCGTTCTAAAGGGGAAATATTTCTAGGTTTTTATCCGATCTCAACTTAATTTAATCGCATCATTTGGGTGGCGGGTAGCATTTGTTTGGATAAAAATAACACTACAAATTTTATAACCAAGTTTAGCTTTTGTTTCGAGCAATTGTTTAAACGATGTCGTCATATAATTTAGATCCGGTTTGTTATACTTGAGATCCAATATCGAAAAAAGATTTTTAAATTTTAAAGTGGAAAGTTATTTATTATGAAATGAGCGTTGCATCTAAGCTGCGTTAATTTTGCTGGTTTTGTTTTAAGATACTCTTTTTTAATATTTATTTGCTCATGTTATTTCTGTATTTTTTCTTTAATGAGATAAGTTGCGGAATTAAAGTTGGAAACGAAGGGAAATAAGCGCTTTTCTTTGTATTTTAGGATTAGTTTACTTGTGAAGAGAGAATAAAGTTTACAAAAAAAAAATACCTATTGTTTCTTATGTAATTTCACATTCGAGTAATTGATAAAATTATTTAAAAATAACTTTTGAAATTTAAAGGCAAATAAATAATGGAATGTTTTCATCTTTTTATTCTAAAAGTGTTAATTGTTAAGTATGTTTTTTATTGTTAAAATTATATTTAAATTAAAATGATTTGAACAATTGGTATTTAAATTCCTCCTGAAAGGGAAAAAATTTTGTCATTAAATAAACATTTTAAAATATCTTAGAAGTCCTGATAACTGGAAAAAAAAAAACTCTTACTAAATGAAGTAACTATCTTGAACTCACTGTGTTTTTGTTACAGAATTTGTGAAAATAAAATGAAAAATTCAATAAATTATATTCACTGAATAGCGAATTGTTTGAATTGATAATACAATAAAGTAATTATGTATTTTAGCAAAAAATCTAAATAATAACTTTTAATAATTTTATATAATGAAGAGGGAATGTGTTTTCTTTTAAATATCATTTATTGAGAAAAACATATTTTATTTCTTCACACTTGTAAAGGAAAATGAATCATTGTCCTTCAAATTCAGATTCTCAAATTAATACTGTCCCGTACTTTATTGTTTCGAAATATTTGAATTTTACTACAATTATATAAATCCTTTTAACAAATAATGTTTTTTCTAAAGGAAATGAATACTGGATAATTAAACTTACGAAAAACAAATAGTAACAACAGATTTAAAAAAGTTAAAATATTTAACAGACAACAACGTATATAGTGGAGTCCTAAGAGTACATAAAAATTTCAAGTAAATAATTACTTAAAATTTTAAAATATTATCATCAGAAAAAAATATTATCACTAATCTCAAACAAGTAAATAATTACTTGTTTGAGATTAGTGATAATATTTTTTTTCGAAAAGAGTAAGAGATATGAAGGAAACAAATATTGATAATAAAATAATATTATATTTATTTTAAATCAGAGTTAGATCAAAATGATTCATATTTCTAAGCTCCTATTTCAGAAAAAATATTATAAATAGCGATTTTTTGTTTAATTTTTTTAAAATTTAGTTTGGAACTCATGTTTTAAGTAATCATACACCCATATTGCTGTCTCATAAATTATTAGTTAAAATAAAGCATCAAACTAATCTATCTGTATATGTGTGTGTTTGATATTGTTAATGTAATCAAAATTAGTTAAATGATTTATGATACCTTAAACATAGAAAAGACATAAGAAATTTCATTATAAGCAATCAAAAAAAATCTACTGTTTTTTAAAATTAATATATTTATTTTATATAATAATATCATAAGCAGATAAAAGCTATGCAAGGCAAAAGTAAAGCTTCTTTTAACTAACACCTTTATACAAACATTACAAGCAAACTGTGGTTTATTTTGTGTTTCATGAAAAACCGTGGAATAGTAAATTAGATCAACGATTATCATTTAAGCTTTTTATTCCTTTTAATGAGTTATAATTCCATTTTTTCTCATTTTTGATAATAGTAAAATTGAGAAAGAATATTTCAAGTAGTAAATAGAATAATGATATATATTTTAGAAGCTACAATATGCAATTAAAAGTGGTTTTGTGAATCTCACTTAAAATGCATAGCATAGCTGTGCAACACAAATCTATTTACACACGTGTATTTCTCGCTCCGGTTCACCAAATTACACGCTCTTCCTCCATGGTTGCTGGCTCACATTTCGTAGACAGGCCCATCAGCTTTGCACAACAGTTTCAACAGACTCTGTCACTGCATTATAATTTCCTTCTCATAACGTAGTCCATCAACAGTATATATTAGGCCTGCCATGTTGCTATAGCAAAGTTGGGAGGGGATAGGAGGGGGATATTTTCCAGTATACATCTCATTTCAGTAATATTGAAGTTGGGTTGAATTCCATTTCAATCTCTCTCTTCCGATATAGACCATTTGGTACATTGTAATGCAGATTGCGCACTTAACAGCCTTGCTTAGTCGGGCAGGATGGGCAACAAGTATACTCAAATGAGTGTAGTAGGGAGTCCTCACCAGGATCCCCTATCGTAGCTTCCCCACCTTTCACATATTCACTTCCATGCTTGAATTCATAGCGGCCATGGGTGAGCAGGCATTTCGGATCATACGGATTATAGGCGGAAAAGGAGGATAAAGAAAACTTGAACAGCATACGCGTGGCGTGATATTCAGGGCATGTGATTTTTAACAGTGGAATCAAAAAACAATTTTCTGTTGCCTTCATTGAAAACTAGTATTATCGGATAACTTTGAATATCGCAAATACTATCAAACGAGTATAATATATAAATACCTTATACTTAAGTATAAATGCAATCGTATATGTACAGAATTTCACTTATTTTCCTTAGAGAATAATATTCAATACGGATAGTGACAATTTAATAAATTATGAGGAACATTTCTATTTTGTATGAGAAACCAGGGAAACAATTTACAGATTTATTAGTTTAAAATTAATTCAACTAAAATAAAAAGAAAAAAATCTCTTTTTAGATGTTTAAATGTTATTATAATTAACCTTTCTTCCTGTAAACTTTGAAATGTTTCTTAAATTTGACTACTCCGAACTTAGTTCTAACACTCACTAGATTATTTGAAATTCACTTTTTAATCATCATTAAAAATTAAACTTTGTTTATTTTTTAAATAAAATTAAAGAGCAAAACATTTTTTGAACAAAGGCAAAAAGAAAAACATAAAACTAAGTTCAGAAAAAGTAAACCCTTGTTTTACTTTTTTATTACATCTCCTGTACATTGCACTTTTTGAAAAATAGCATTAAAACAAACTTTAGAAAGAAATACTACTAGCTGAACTTTTGTACTGTTTACACAACCAAACACTTTTAATTTTTAGCAGTATGTAAAATGTTTCAAAATTTATATTAAATTCATATTTTACAAAAAAAAAACTAAAAAAATATTCTTAATCAGGTATTTCATTAAAAACGAATAATCACATTTTAGAAAAATTATCTATTTACTTTACTTCAATTTTCTAATTGTACTCCTATAGTTAAAAATGTTTCTAGAATGATCTGATTGAGTTTAACGAAACACACACATATATAGTTTAAAAATAAAAATAAAATACTCTGAATAAAATGCGATTATTAATTCACAAAAGTTAAATAGCACTACATACATAAGGAATTGAAACTAACCATATTTTATTCAACGAAAATGTAAACTTTAACTGAAGAAACTTTAGAAGATAATTGTTAGGAATAATATTTGCATTTTCGATGGAGCTGGCTTTTGACTTCAAATTAAAGCTACGCTTGAGGCAACTGAAGAAATTTTGCAACATGATTCTGATAAAGCTTTTATGAAGAAAAGGTATATCATATCCAATTTGCTTGGAATTAAATATGAATATTCATCGCATATTACAAAAATAAATGAAATTTCTTAAGTCATAATTTAAAAATGCATCATTTATTTATTTTAGATTAAAATTGACTAAAAATTAGTACTTTTAAGCCAACTATTAGGGGATTTAGGGGATTTTTAAATTATAATATCAGACATTGCAATAGAACATTATTTTATAAGAATTTTTAAATATATTAAATCATTTATGCGCAATTAGAAAAATTATTTTTATATTTAATAAGGTCTCTTCGATATCCAGCTGTTTAATTCATTCATTTTATTCATATTTATGAAAGACAGAAATATGAATAAAGTGAAGGAATTATATGATTTTGTTATATAACGAGAATATATTCTTAAAAAGGATCGTTTGTGAAAACGAATATGAACAGAGAAATATATATATTGAATGTCTTCCAAGATTTTTAAAAAATGATTATATCTTCAAAAGATAAGATTTTTAAAAATAATCACACATTTATTGAAATTATGGAAAATTTCTTACTAATGCATTGCTAGAAAACATTCGAATCCTACGTATAATCTATATAATCATGTAAAATACATGTGCAATTTTTTTCTAACGTCGGGCTTTTGGGTGTACATCCTTTGCTACAACATGGCCGGAGACTGCTACTCATTTATCGTTACTCGGTGGGCACCTTTAACCATGTCACGGAGGTGAGTAGCATTACCCACGTCACTACTCCAAAAACCCGTTTATAGAGCGGGTAACATTCATTTATCACCTCAGTAAAGGACAAGAAACACAGGGGAATAGAAAGTACATCCATGCCCGAGCCGGGATTCGAACAATGGTCCTCCCCATCAGTAGTCATGTACTCTAACCATAAGACAGGGTGGGCGGCAATTGAAAATAATGTGTGTGTGTATTGCTTATTAAAAACGAAAAATCAATATTTAATAGCGTACTTTGCAGAGAAAAATTTAATGACTTAAATAATGACTTTAGCCTATTCTGATGCATTGTTTCCAGATTTTTATTGCACTTCCTGGATGAGCAGAAATTTAGAATTGGAAATAATATTGATTGCAAAAACAATATTACAGGTTCAGCATTATAAATTAATTCATTAGGATTTTCTTATTTTCATAAGTTCATATAATTTCATCCAGTATTAGAAACTGAATATGGTACACAAACGATTCATGCTGTAATAAACTCAAAATATTTTTAAAATGTATTTAATTTCCCAGTGATGTTAAAGTACTTTCTCCTGTTACTGACATCAAATTTAAGGCAATAAGTGCAAATGAAAATCTCCAAATGATCTATTTTACTCAAGCATAACATATTTAACAAGACTTTTTATGTAGTCATGTTATTATAAATAATATTTGAGTTTACTCAAAAAACAAAGATGTGAATAAAAATCGATAAAATGAATTTCTGTACGATTTCTAGCATTTGAAAAGAAAAATATAGATATTTTTTGTTTTTAAGTATTTAAATGGTGTTTAAAACTTTGACCTTCTTATATATATATGCATTTGAACAATTTTTTCCACAAATGTTTTTCAGTTAAAAAGTCGTTAAACAATATGCATTAATATACATCCAAGTGATCAAAAAGTAATGTTAATGAAAATTTTGAAAATATCATTATTATTTAAATTAAGAATTACATTCAAATAATAAGACTTATTTATTAAATTTCATAGTTTTATATTTGTGGTGAAAGTTATTACTTAAAAAGTGCTTTGATAAAAAAAATTGTTGTTAATGTGGAAAAGATGTAAATACATAAATCATAAAACTATTCTTAAAGCATTTTAATATGATACATTTCTTTAATATTTTAGTTAAGTAAATATCGTTGTCTATAAGTTAAAGACTCATTATACTACTTTTTACGCGTTAATCAATTATAAATATCAGCTATCTCCCTTGACAGGGAAATAAATAATTTCTCTCTTTAAATTTAAGGACAAATAATGAGAATATAGATATAAATATTTACGTATTTATTTGCTGCAACGAAAGACTATCGAAATTTCTACTTCATAGTATTCAATACTTGCATCTTAAAATTTCTATAACCATAAGTCTAACTTAGCTGGAATGTTTGCATCATAATTTTTTGCCATTACATCACATATTAAATAATTTTAAAACATACAATTACAGTAGCCAATTTATTGAGTAAATAGAACATTGTAAACAAAACGGCAAAAAATTACCTATAACATTGATATCAATTATTTATTGTGAATGACGAAATTTCAAAATTTGAATAATTTATACATCAATAATTTATTTCAATGAAAAATTTAAATGTCTGAAAATATTATCCAGCTAATATAAGACGAGGTTTAAAGTTATTTTTAAATTCAATTTTTTTAGAAGAAAATGAATCTTAGAAAAGATTTTCAAATGTAATTTAAAAACCTTATAAGAAACGGTACATTGTAATAAATGATAGAATATGATACTTAAAGTAGTTATTTAAAATCTATTTTATATTAAATGATTCTTCTCAAATTGTAAATGCCTTAATAATGTTAATTAAATAATTAACATTATTAATGCATTTTAAATGGCTAGTTTGATTCTATTGAACATAAATATTAAAGTAGTTTTTTGTAGAACGAAACAAACTACATTTAGTATGCAAAAATTATTGGGGCAAGGATCTTACAAACTATATTTACTTAACATTTTCAATATTGCCTCAAATCACTTCAATTTATATCAAAAATTTCACATTGTGTTATTGAATGAAGAAATTTAAATGTCTTTAAATTTTTGTGCAAAATTTTTTACATCCACGCACAATAAAATCAGCTTATGCTGAAATTGTCCGATTTCTTTTTATTTCAATTTCCCATTAACTTCCACTTGAATGAGACAATATTTTTATTCTTGATAGCAATCAAGGATTCAGGCCTTTCCCCTCTTTTCAATTATAACAAATATTATACTGGTTGGGTGGTGGTCGAACTCTGTTGTGGTTGACGTCGAAATAAGCGACTTGTAATACCCCGGAGGGTAAAGGGGACAAAGGTTTGACAAAACGGTTCTTTAGATGAAACCAGGCACGAGCAAGGGTGCCCCTAAACAGACTTATGGAAATAGGGTAATCATTACCTCAAGAGCTAAAAGAGCATACGAGAAGATTAATTCTTTTGGGGGATATTTTTTTTACTATACGGTCTTGCGTCATTGAGTAACGCATGTTAATCATGTTGGATTTAATAAGACATGTCAAAAAAAATTAAAATAAAATAAACCACGTAATTAAAAATGCTATCATTTCAAATTCAAGAAAATTTTTGTTTGGAAAAAATAAGTTACATGAAGATGATAATTTATGATTTAACGCATATCCTAACTTCAAGGATTAAACGGACATACGAGAACATTAATTTCTCTGAAAGAATTTCTTCAGCAGAAAATATATGTCTTCATTAAGTAATGTATCTTAATCATTTTGGATTTAGTAATAAATATTTTACAAAATGAATGGATTGATTAAAAATATTATCCTGCTATATTCAACAAATTATATGTCTCGGAAAACGTATTTATATGAAGATAATAATTTACATTTTAATCATTACCTCAAGGTATCATTACCTCAAGAACTAAAAGCAAAAATGAAAAAATTAATTTCTTGGAAAAATGTTTCACTATACAATATCATATCATTAAGTAACATAAGCTAATTACTTTGGATTCAGTAGAAATATAAAAATATAAACAAACCCAGTAGTTAAAATATTCCGAATTTAACAAATTAATTGTTTTAGAAATATACTTATATAAAGATAACAATTTAGAATCTTACAGATATCTTTGTATTTTATAAAAAAACCATAATTTACCTTTTCCATATAAATAGATGCTATTTTAATTTAAAAATTCTTTTGCTTTCAACACATACAAGGTAAATTGTAAATAGGCAAAAACAATATCCTTTTGCTGATCTTGAAAAAGCATTATCATTTCTTCATATTTCTATATAGTCATCATTTTAATTTTAAAATAAGTTAATTTTAAATTTTCATTTTCCCATTCTGACTGTAAATTGTTAAAAAATTTCTTGAATCATTAAAATCCTGATAGAAATAAAAAGTTAGAAAACCTTTATTTATATTTAAATTCAATTTAATATTATAAGATTTAATAAAAATAGAATTAAAAGCTCAGTCGAATAGGAAATATATATGAGAATATCAACGAAAAGTAAAGTAAAAGTTAAAATAGGTAAAAAATATGATTAAAGTTATATTGATTTCGTTTCTTATTTATATTTATTATAATAGTCTTTTTGCAATTATTTATAAATAATTTTCTGATTTGCAGTACAGTTTGATGAAAATTTTTGAATCTCAATTTCGAATAATAGAAAATTTTATGATTGATATCTAAATGAATAATTCTCAAACCAAACAGCTACGCAAATTGTTGGAGGAATTAAATTCATTATTAATTCAAACGACTTCCTCAAATGATATGATCACTTCATGAATGACTGAGAATACTCAGAACCAATCATAACTATATATGGTTTTAGGGTAAAAAATTTTTACTTGAGTTTCCTTCTATCTGTGTATTTTATTACTTTTTCTATTTTTGGGTGTATCTGGAGCGATTTTCGAAAAATGTATTGCATCAATACCACTTTTGACAGAAAAGTCATTGTAAGCTAACTTTTGGTTATCAAACCTATACATATAAGTTGCTTCGATAAAAGGTATGGATTATGTTTACTTTCACTTTTTATTTGTCGTATTATGGAGACTGGTATAATATTTTAACAAAACTCCTGTTCCATGAATTAATAAATAAATTTTTATTTAGATTAAAATTACCGAATCAAAAAACAATAGAAAATAAACTCATTTTAGAATTCTTATTCATTAACTATGCAATTTTAAGCCCTTATAAGTTTCATTTAATGCATGGAAATTGTTGTCCACAATTCAAAAAAAGAATATTATTTTGAATTCATTCAATTCAAGAAAAAAAATGTTTTTATATTAATCTGTTAGAATTCCAGTATTTTTATATTTATTATGTTTAAGTAGGCAAATCATGCATTTTTATAACCTTTTAAATCAATAGCTAATTTGAGAAGTCATCACGGTAAAAATTGGTTTAAAAGTTCTCTTTCAAGCAAAAATGGGTATCGAAGTAGCTTTAAATGCTTATTCCATAGTCTATTACCTCTTCTATGTTGAAGGGAAAAGTTTTATACCTATGTTTTATTTATTTATTTATTTTATTTTAAACTATTGCTTTTTAAATTGTGTCACTTTAAAAAAGTAGGGGTAAAATGTTCTTGAAAAGTGCATGGCTGTTATCTAAAACAATTTTGTCTATGGCATGGAAAACGAATTCAGTCAAAACTTACCATGTCATATTTGAAAAAAAATGCACAAAAATTTAAAAAATCAATTATTCAAGAGGTTTAAATATTAAATACAATTGATTTTGTATTGAGCTGTCAAAAAGTAAAAATATTTCAAGTTGATAAATTTCAATATTACGAAATTTGACTAAGTGTAAAATTAAAGAATCTACGAAAATGCCTCATATAGTTTTAAATTTAGTTTCGTGTTTTATTAAAAGATTTAAATGATTTGTATTATTAAAAATTATTAGCAATAGAAAATCAAACTATGCATTTCTGACAGTCATTTTGTGTTGCAAAATAAATTATTAATAAAAGTATAATATTTTTATATTCTTTATTAAAAATTTCTTTCAATTTTTATTCTTTTTTTTATCAAAATGTGTTACGTTTTGTAACAAATTGTTCAAATTATTTTCATAAATATTTATTAATCAAATTATTTTCTTACACTTTAAAATTAACTGAAACATATCACATTTAAATGATTATTTTATATGTAACAAGAAATTTTGCACTTAAACACTAATTGCTTTATTTGCTCTTATTACACTTTTTTGTCTTTTTTTTAACGTAATGACGTAATGCAATCAGTTCTTGTTTAAATTCTGTTTCATTAATTTATAATAGAGGCTGATTAAAATTGCTAACAAACTGAATAGTTTCAATCAATAATTATCGAAAATAATTTACTTCTCATTTAAAAAAATTTACACAAATTGCGTGTAATAATTTAGTGCAAAATAAAAGCGTAATACGAGAATATTATCAAAATAAACAATTCAGTTTTCTTATCATTAACGTAACATTTAGTGTTGCCTAACATTATTTTGAGAGAATAATTTAAATTCTCTTCTGCTTCTTATAAAAATAAGCTAATTTAATCTTAAGCATTTAATGTTAAATTGAAAAGTAAAATTTTTGATTAGAAAAAAAAAAAGAAATCATGTCGTAAATTAACTAGATTAGAAAATTGAGGAATATACATTTACTACAAAAAAAATTGTTAGACAGAAGAAAGATACTATTTACGGAATATTGTTCCTAAGAAAATAGAAAAACAATAATGAAACAAGGTCATACATTTGGATAATCTACTAATATAATTCAAAGTTCCATTAACTCTGCAATGATATAAACTACTTAATTTAGTACTTAATTTATGAAATCTTCTATTGCTGTATTTTTCTATTTAATGACAATCTTGTGGTCTTTGAAATAAGAATAAAATTCTGTTTCTCTTACTCGTATTACCATACCAAATGATCAAATACTTCGGAGTATTTAACTTGGACAACATTGTAAGACATCCCTTTATTTAAACTTAAGAAAAATATTTACCCATTTCTTTTAACTACATGAATGGAACAAACGAGGCAGAACTTAAATATTTACAAATATTTGCAATTATCAAAGTACTTAAATTATGTCAAAAGAGAGTATAATAAATTTTACAAAACCAGTTATCTTGAATTGAAGAGAGCGCTCTTTTATTCCAGAAGAACCATTAAAGTATTTCTAAAATTTACTTTTAGAATCAACCTCTCGAGGGCATGTTTCTCTTATAATGTTTGAACAACGTCTAAAACTGATTCAATTCTCAAGGAGCATTATGAAAGCCTCCCATGGACCTAGCCTAGAAATAATCTTTCCAAACAGTCGTGAAATTGTCACACATTTCATTCCCAATCTGTATGCAATCAGTCGAATCACAAATCTGTTATTAAATTCCCATATTTAATTCTCTTTCGAAAGATTGGGAAAGAAAGAGAGAGGAACGGCGAAGAAGTAAGAAACGGAGGAATAATTCAGATAGAAAAAATACGCGCTAAAGAAGATTCACTTCTCTTTCTCTCTCGTTGGCTAAACAAAGCGTTGATTCTTTGTGAAAACGAATTCATCGCGAGTTTGCAAATCAGTTGGCTGTAGGAGGGGAATATATATATATATATATATGTGTGTGTGTGTGTGAGTGTGTGTATGTATGTATGTATATATATATATATATATATATATATATTGTAAAGAGAAGCTGAAAAAAGAAGAAAGAAGCAAAAAATCAAACGGAACCGATAAAAGAAGAAGAGAGAGAGAAGAGAGTTGAATAAAGAAGTGATTGAAATTCGAAGAGTTGACAGCAGCAAGGCTCAGCTACTAAGTGATAAAGCGTTGCAGGAGGACGCAAACCCTTTTGCTGGGCTCCCTTGTCGACAGCATACAGACAATGGCAGCAGAGAACCTCCAACGCGGGTAATCCCGTTCAGTCCAAGATAGGCATGGCAAATATTTGCCAGCTCGTCTCCTTGGCAACGGAGCGGAGGGATGAAATCTCGTCCGTTTCTATAGCAACCGGAGAGGTGTTCCTTCCATTAGAGCATCTTGGAGAAAATACTCTGAAAACTTGTTCGATAGGATAACCTTTCCTTCAGAATAAACTCTGAAACAAAAACTTCCCAACCAGAAATACACCGAAAAGCTCCCTTCACATATATTTTTATCTTCTTTATTTTATCACTCGCGAAAGGCTCTATTATTTTGTTTCGGTTTTGCTAGCTAAATTTTCCGTTGAGTTTCCGTTGTATTAGGAAGTAGAAATGAGTGCACACACGTACGCATGCAAGAAAAGTATATAAAATACTTGTTTATTCATTATTTTCTATTTGTGCTCAGTATCTCTCGCAGTGATGAAGTGATATAGCTGTGAAGTAAAGATGTATAGATCCAGTGAAGCCGTAGCGGAAGCAAAAAGGAAAGCATCAAATGGAGTAAAGTTGCGCTCTATAAGATTCAACGTCTTGATCCTTGTCAATACTGCTTTGAAGCGTATAATGCACACAATACAGATTCGAAAGTAAATATAAAGTGAAAAGAGGCAGTGAAGAAAAACGAAATTATTTGTCAACTTTTTTAATTACTTTAGAGTGAATGTACTTACTTTCATACTTTTGCGTAATTTTAACATTTTATGGCAATTCAAATTAAATAAATTTTCATATAATAAATCCAGCTACATTTGTTATTAATATTTATTAGTTGCATAAATTGTATTAAAACCTTAAAGCTTATTAATAAATTTCCATAATATTGGTTGATTAAATTTATTTATTTGAGATGTGTACTGTGAGAATGTGTATACCGAAAAATTCCTATCTTCAAGTGTTCTTACAATCGAAAGTGTTTTTATTTATTTTCACAGTGAACATAAATAATTAGAAATACACATGTATAAAATTTATTTCAACTAAAAATCAGCAAAAATTATCTGATTTTTGCATAAAAATATAGAAAAATTATTTTAATTTATAAAATATACTTACAATTTTATAAATTAAAGTAAATAATTTATAAAAATGTATATTTAAAAACTTTTAAATATTTTTGTCTACTTTCAGTTAATTGATGTTCATATATATATATATATATATATATATATATATATATATATATATATA